>CAXKVW010000244.1:0-220000 GCA_964058825.1 Carex arenaria
AAAAAAGATGATTTATAAGTTAATTTGATAGGTTTTAGAATTGAGTTCACAAAGAGGCTTGGTGAACTTAGGAACACCCTAGTTCTACTCATATATATATATAGAATAAATCTAGGGTGTGACGAGCTCACCAAGAGGGTGTGGTGAGCACAACTCCAAAAATACATCGAATCGGCTTCAAATGACAAATCCAAACCGTTGAAATCCATGTACTTCGTGAGTGATGCATGTACATGCAAAATTTTGAAAGTTTCGAATTCATTTGCTACGAGGTCAAGCGGTCAAAGTAATGAATCTTTTAATAAGTTATTCTATTAGTTGTTTTATATATTCATTTTTCATCATTACTTTGACCGCTTGACCTCGCAGCAAATGAATTCGAAACTTTCAAAATTTTACATGTACATGCATCACTCACGAAGTAAATGGATTTCAACGGTTTGGATTCGTCATTTGAAGCCAATCCGATGTATTTTTGGAGTTGTGCTCACCATACCCTCTTGGTGAGCACGTCACACCCTAGATTTACTCTCTCTATATATATATATCCATTCTTATATTATGCACGTAGTTGTCCTGATCCGCCAATGGCTGAGATTGAAATATGAATTTTTGGATTTAATATCAGCCCTCCAATCACATAATCTGTCTTATTTTAATCAAATATATTTGTTTTATATGTACAAGTCTAAATTTAGTTAAAAACATACTCGCCACACATACTGCTATATAGTTTGTCACAATTAAAATTGAATGAATTTCTAGCGATCTGTTTTCTTATTCTCTGATTCCTGCAATTAAATTATTTCCTTATTTCTTCGTTTCCTCTGTTTTATTTCTCCTCTTCCTCTATATTTTGAACAACGAAAATGAAAAATATTCGATCTTTTCCAATCTATAGAGAAAATTATTTTTTTTGGTATGCTATATTTATTGTGTCAGGAGGAGAAATAATTTATATCAGGGTTACTGTATCTTTGCGAATAGATGAAAAATAAATTTTGCGCTGATGGAAACAATTACATCTTTCTGATCTGGAGAGAAAATGAAAAATATCTAAAATTTTTGTCTAGAGAAATGATCTATTCATCGTTAAATAATTTCCATAAGAATATATTTGTAGAGAAAATTCTTATTTAAATCATTTAATTTAAGAAACACAGATTCACACAAACTTTCATATGTCAGAACAAGTCTTGATACAAAACGGTCAGTTTTGATTGAAAATTAGATCAAATTTAATTCAATATCCATTGCACTGTTCTCGATATAGGGCATGCAGATGCAGGCATGCCAATTAGGGCTGTCCAAAAAGCTCGTAAGCTCGTGGCTCACTCGTGACTCACATTGGCTCGATCGGTAACAGCTCGTTCGATAGTGGACTGAGCTGTTATCGAGCTGGCTCGCTAACAGCTCGGGCCAAAATTAACGAGCTGAGCTTTTGTCCAGCTCGGCTCGCCAGCTCGCGAGCCAGCTCGGTTAGGCATCAATTTGTGAATTTGTATGAATTTGTGTGTATTTTATACTATCAAGCTTGATCCAGCTCGGTTCAGCTCGGTCCAGTTCGGTCCAAAAATGTTTGTAAAATTTATTTTCTTCTTAAAACAAGGTCCAACCAAACCCAGTGAGCCAGCTCGTGGCTCGCGAGCCAACTCGTGAGCTGGCTCATCACGAGTTTGAGCTGAAATTTTAACTCACGAGCTGTTAACGAGCTGGCTCGCTAACAGCTCGGTCCAGAAATAACGAGCTGAGCTTTTGCCCAACTCGGCTCGAGCCAGCTCATTTACAGCCCTAATGCTAATAGAGACAATAACATCTTGAGTGTATTTTTTTACCTATACTTTTTGTATGAGACGTGCAATTAAAAATTTTAGGCAAATGTCTTACCTGGGGAACGATGAACTGGTACATGCATGAAAGTTTCTATATATTAATTAGTGGAAGGTAAAGTGAAAGGATTAAGCAAATGTCTCACCTGGGGAATGATGAACTGGTACATGCATGATATATTGATATATTGATATTTCCTATTAGTGGTAGCTAACATGTCAACGTTGCTTGATTAATTTTTGAGCAAGAACTAATAAAAAGGGTTGATAATAATCAGACAACAATATCTCGTGAAGAACAGTAAAAACAAGAATACACTAAATTAACTTAAAAAAATTGATACATTGCATTAAATTTATATTGAATGGTTCATATATATTCCTTTTGTTCCAATAATTATACTGTATGATAGAGATTTTCTAAATTTGAATGTAATAATATAGAAAAAAATTGTTATATTCACAGTTTTCTCAGTGAATAATTTCTGACTAAACTTAGAAATAAATCTTAAAAAAAATTATTTACTTTTCTTTATTTGATCCGGTAAATTAAATTTAGTTACTGAACATTCCTCTTAAATTAATTAATTTTGCAAAAGAGCCGACATAACATTGTCGTTTTGGTGGATTTTGAAATATTAGTTCCAGCTCCCAGCTGTATCTACCAATACTGGCATGGCCAACTTTTTTTATTAATATCCTTCGTTAAATAAAAAAAAATCTAAATGTGACCATCAAAATTGACCAAGGTTCTAAATAGCGCGCTATAGCGTTTTCGGACCATAAAAGCTATGATGCTATTGGCGCCATAACGTGCTATTTCGCGCTATAGCGCCGTTATTTGGGTATAGCACTGTTTTTTCAGCTATTCCGCTATGACGCGATAAACGCTATTTAAACCTTTGAAATTGACTATTTATAAAAATATCCAGACCAAAAAATAACTTTAAATAGAATGTTATGTAATATGATTTATTAGAAGGATTGTAACAAATAATCCGGATTAATATTTTTCAGGCTGGATTTTTCGCGGCTGTAAGAAAAATTAAAATATTTTTTTGTGTGTTATTAGAACAAAAAATAAAAATGCATTAAATCTGAGTTATTAATACCGGTTCAGTCTTTCTATTTTTGAAAAAAATAAAAATTTATTTAAACCTTTGTCAGATGAAATTAAAACTTATCAAGGATATTAATAAAAAATCGGCTGGCATGGCCAATTACTTAGTTTAGTTTATTAATAAGTCAATAAATTTTAATAATTTTAAATAATTTCCAGATGACTTGGGCAGTTGGGCCATTTCTTTAATTTTGGGCCGATAAATATTAATTATACTTCATCCATGCAGTCACATAATTTGCAGTTCTTCAAATAAACATGTACAATCTAGAAGCTAATAAATCAGCTCTAGCATTTGATTGATTTTCTCTGTTTAAGAAAAACATCAATTAATCCTAGGAAAAATGTTTTAAAAAAAATTCTTAGGAAAGTTAAAAAACCATCTCTCCCTGTCATGAAGATTAATTTAAAAACACTACAGAAAAGTAGAGAGAATAATTCTTACGAATATGATTACAATCTCCCAATTATCACTCCTAATTGAATGACATAAATCTCATCCATAATTAAATATAGTTTTTCTTTGCACCAGTTTTTATGGATTTATACTCTCCATTAGCTTAACATTTGCATTACAATAACAATGAAGGTTCTTTTAATTAAATAGATCACAAGGCACACTGGTTCCATGTTCATAAATATTATGATGAATACATGACATACACATTAGGTAAATTGCATTTGCAATTAACAGGACCAATTAATTTTAAATAGCAAGAACAAGTCCAGGAAGCGACTTGCTCATCTGATCATCGGGCAGCCGACTCCGCCACACCTGTCTTGACCTCAGGCTCGATTCTTTTGTTCCATCTCCAACTCGAGTCACGGTGAGAGAAGTGTTAAAATACTCTCTCACTTGCATTATGACCCCGTTTGGCCCCACGGTCCATGCGTGGACCCAGTAGGCTGAGCCGGTGCGGTCGGTGCCTTCAACAAGCACAACTGACCCAAAAACACAGATTGTACGTGGTTTGAATTTGAATGAATCATCTGGCGAGGTGCCGGTTAGAAGGCTCATCATGTGTTGGTGATGTCGTGGGCCATGAAACCGCCACTCGAGGTCAGGCATGAGGAGCTGGTGCACCGTGTCTACATCCCGGTTATTCAAGGCATTGTACAACTTTACAACAAGTTGTTTGTTGCGGTTCTCTTCACCGATAATGGTGTCGGTTTCGGATTGATTTTTTTGGTTAGCCAGCTCTGAAGATTTGAGATTGAATTGGGAAAAAGAGGAGGCAATTGAGTTGGTAATATAGAAGGTATTATTGGGATGGAATAGGTGAGATAGTTTGGTTTGTATTTATAGGGAAGACAGGTCTGGAACCTTTTCACAAAACCATTGGAATGGAAATAATATTGGTCACCAAGTTGCAAACTAAGTAAACCGAAATTACTAATAAAAAAAGAAATTATTGAGTAGATAGCTCTCTGCCTTTTTTTTTTTTTTTCCCCTTTATGACACACTTGAATTTCTTAAGTTGACATTAATTAGAAGCTTCCTCAAATTACAGTTAAGTTTCTCTATTTCTTAAATGCCCGGATTATTACTTAAATATTTAAATTAAGTCATTAACAATATTATAAATTTAAACGAAAATAAAACTACTTGATTTACTGTAACGCTTCAATTCTGCAGTCTTTATGTACTCTTTAAGAACACGATTTCCGAACCCATGTCCTATTTTTTTATATCAAAGTGAAGAAGGGACCTAAAGCACCTAGTGAGCTCAGATTTGGACTGGGAAACCTACTCTGACCATTGTCAGTTGAATATTTACTTAACCAAGCTGGAGACTGAGACAACGCAGGAGCTTGAGTTTGGTAGAGAGTAACTTGGTCAAGCAAGACATTTCAGTAGTAGTCCTTCCCTTGAACCAGCTTCTCTTTCTCCTTAAACCGAAAGGCAGATTTCAAGGTGCATTGCCAGAGGTGAGGGCGTGTTCGGCTACATAGTGGGCAGGTGAATGGGCGGCATAGGAACAAAATTTTTGAACTGATTTTTACTATTCACATGAGAAAAAAAATCAGTTCAAAAATTGGCACTCTTGAGTTAAAAGGTTTATTTATTTAATTTATTTTTTCTGACATCCATATGACCATATGTCCATATGTGTTAAATGTCCATGTTAGCTAGCTGGCTGTTTATTGAATCTCCATGCTACAGCTAGCAAACTATATTTATTAGCAGCTAATAAAATGGGTTTTAGCGCTTTTTAAAAAATATATATAAAAAGAACTGAGGAAATTTTAATACTATGCAGTTACTTGCCAGATCCCTATTGAATTATGCTGCTTAATTATGCATTTCCCTCACTGCATTTTCTTTTTTTTTGGCATACCAGATTTGTTTATACATTTTTGAAAAAAATATTTGTACTTGATACTTAAATTATTTAGAGGGATTAATTTACACCATTTAAAATGGTGACACATATTGACACCATATGCTTATATGTTATTTTTACTATTTTAAAATCCAAATTGTTCAACATGATCTCCATATTAGAATGTGCTTGGAGACCAATTTTTTTTTTTTAGTATTTATTAAGATGTGTACAAAATTACTCTTTCTGAGACAATTATGGACCATTGAAAAACAACGATTTTCAAATATTCTAAATAAATACTAAAAATATTCCAAAAAATTAAAAATTTGGTCTCCAAGTACATTTTAATATGGAGATTATGTTGAATAGTTCGGATCGACTGTTTGAACTTTGAAATTGCAAAAATAAATTATAAAAATATGATATCAAAATGTGTCATCATAAAATGGTGTAATTGGATCCCTCCCTCAATCATTTATCTTACACACACACATATATTGTGATACTTGTCATTTACCTCGACGAGTATATGGCAATATTTTTTATTTGTCAAAGTCATATATAATAATTATATGAATATCCACAAATGGTGTAATTGGATCCATAATCTGATTGTCTAATTCAAATTTATTAGAATAATTATATGAATATGCACACTCCTATTCCTCTCTATTTTTGCAGCTACAAATATAAAAAGTTGTTCTATGGTCCCCACTAATTATATAGTCTTCCTTTCTTAGTTCATGCACTTGGTCCCGCGTCAACCTTCATAGGCATAAATACTTAGATAATAATATATTAATACTTACAAAGTAAGATATTAATACTCGCATGCATAACTTGATATGACCACCTCTTTTTTAGTCCCTCAATGGTCTCTGTGTCAACATTTCTCTAATGAAGTAGTGGGGACCTCGCATCCCGCATCAACCTTCCCTAATCGTCCTTGCGTCAACCTTTCTCTAACAAAAATAGTTGACCACATATGTATAAATACTTCAATGCATAGGTATAAATATATGTAATACTTGATATTAATACTTTCAATTGTCAGCCAATGTCATAGGTAAAAAATACTTGCAAGTATAGGAATAAATATTTGCACGTCGAGGTATAAATACTTGTGTAGCGATGAGCCAAAAAGTACATAATCATGGGTCTCATTTGAAAGAGAAAATTGCGTAGAAGACGTTCGTAGTTTTAGATTCGCAAAATTCCTCATAGATCGTTAAAAATGTGGACGAGATTGAACGAAGAAAAAAATCCACATCTAAAAACATGTATGGTCCCCTCATGTAGTTGGTGAGACAATTATTTATGTAAAAATTATTCACATTATAGATATAAATACTTCCATGAATATGTATTAATACTTTAGAAAAAAAATCAGTGTTGGAGGTTTTGTGGTCCCCAATGCAGTTATAGTATTTATGGTGCGAGACGATATAGTGAAAATAAAGAAATTTGTACGGAAATACAATCTGGTCATTTTTTACATACGTAGATGCATTTCTCTTCATAGAGATTAATACTTTTACTATCCAAGATAAACACATTAATGATTTATGTTAAATAGTATTCTTTTGTTAATGTTTTAGTGGTCATGGTAGTTATAGAAATTAATGGAGGGATAATGCGGAAATGGAGATACGGAGATAATTATCATGATCCAATTTATTAATGAATTTGTAAAAGTATTGTGGTATTTTATTAGATCACTAGTGGATCACGAAGGAGGGCACACTTAATTTATTAAATTCGCGTTCATATTTATTGGATCCGATTTTAAATTCGTTATGAATCTAATAAATAATAATTTTGAAAAATTATCTACCTTTTAAATATAAAATAGTTGTTGTAATTTATTATGAATTCCATCTTGTCATTTCATACATGTTTGTTGAATTACTGTTGTGTTCTTAATCAGTACTTTTATATTGTAATATGATCATAATTTCAGGCAAGTACTTTGTTACTTTATATTTATTCATACAAAATTCTAATTATAATTTAAATCGGACTCGAAATCCACTAAGATAATAAATTATAATTCACAATTTCATACTTAAATTTTTACTTAAATATGAATTTGTATATGATTTTTCAATAATTTCGTAATGAGTTTATCTTTGGATTGTGCTCATATTCGATCCGAATTTGATTTATTATAAGATCAATATTACATTTTGAGTTCTTGTAGAGACTTGATATTTTTCAGAAAACTAAAACTTTGCTTCATAACACAATTATTAAAAGAAAAGAAGGCGAAGTAAGAGAAGATACAAGATTAATAGGCTTGCTAATTGAATAGGTTTGTTCATGAACAAACAGACTGAACAATTTTCAACAATTTATACACATTATGTATGAATTAAAAACTACCTTGTTAAAAATGTACACATCAGATTTCAGTACAAACTCAACAATTTTTGCCACCCACAAATTGGAATGTAAAGAAAGTAACTTTTATGAAAAAAAAACAAAATTCTTCCGTTTCTTTTTTCTTTCGGTAGTAGAGTTCTAAAACACAATCAGAAGTAAAGTTTATAATTGTTATCCATTGCTTTTTATCTGAGCCTCTTTTTCTAAAATTTCTTTTGCCTTTTGACTTGGTATATAAAAGGTAGAAGGCATTATATTGTTAGGAAATAGTGTTCGGAGATATTGAAGAGACAGAAAACTTAATCCCCAAATTAAATTTTCAAATTGGAAGTGTGTCAATAAAAAGTAGTGTACTTGTAAAATTTCCATTAAATTTTTAATATGGAACATATCTCCCTCCAAATCTTAGAGAGAGCTATTTTTTTATATGGAACATAGTCTTCGTTAGAGCTACACAAAAAATTCATAGTTCGTAGTTTGTGATTCAATTTGAGTTTTATTCGAAAAAATTAGTAAAAAATTCGATTCAAAATAGTTTGAAATTAATTCAAACCAAACTCAAATTGGACCTGGTTCGTTCGAAATAGGTTTGCAAATTATTCTAGTTTGAATCTCAAAGTAACGTGAACTGTTGATTTTTGCTGATGAATTAAAAGTTAAAACATAAGGCCGCCCATCCATAAGTCATAACTCGTAAGTCGTAACTTTCGCTCTCAGTTCTAAAATCCTAGACGACTTTCATCTCTCGCTCTCGATGACTATGATCACTCTTCATTGTCGTAAAAAAATTCGTAAAAAAATTGATTCGAAATTAATTCAAATCAAACTCAAGCTGGGGTAAGTTCGATTCGTTTGCCTAGTCTCCGTTATATGATATCATCATGGTAATCCAAATTCATATAAATTTAAATCTATCACAAATATTTGAATTCATTTAGAGATAGCTATTTTATTCCTCGTATCGAACCAGCCTCTTACTTCATTTTTTTTTACCCTTTTCTTTTATGGCCTTTTTGTCTCCTAAACAAATGAGTTTTATGTTTATCCCATTAGAGAGCAGACTGTTAATTTCTAAATTGATCCGAATTAGTTTAAATTACGATCGAACGGTTCAATGTTCAAACTCAAATTTTACGTTGTTACAGAGGATATGATATCGTCTAATTAATTCATCACACTTGCTGTATTCACTATTCAGCTCATGCAAGAGTAGGCAGATTACTAGAGAAAGAAGAGGGCAGATAATTCCCTTTTATAGTACTAAATCGATGAATTCCTCGTATAAACCAAAATTAATTTGTCCTTTCAGGGAAGCTATGGTCAACAAAGCAAAGAAAACCTTTACATGAAGCTGCTTTACAAATCCACAACACACATTATTACAAACAGTGCTGTTGCTACTAAATTCTCTTGCTTTGTTTTGCTCTTTTGGGTGAATATTTTAAAGTTATTTGTTTGTTTATGATATCTTTTGTCATCGATGCATGCATGTATGGAGAGTTAATGGTCAATTGCTATTTTATACGAGGAGGGATTCACCTATAATATTGGTAAGTTACAACATTTTATAATAATTTAGTTTTATTCTTTTTAAAATCTAAACAGTCGATTCAAACTATTCAAAATAATCTATATATTAAAATGTGTTTGAAGATCAAATTTTATATTTTTTTTAATTTATTATTATTTATTAAGTATTTTACAAAATTTTTGTTTTTCAGTGACTCAAAATTGACAAAAAGCATCAGTTTTGTAAAATACTTAATAAATAATAAAAAAATTAAAAAAAATGTATAATTTGATCTCTAAGCACATTTTAATACAGAGATCATGTTGAACGGTTGGATCGACTATTTGGACTTTAAAATTTGTAAAACTGAATTATTGTAAAATGTTATAACTTACAAATATTGTAAGTGTATCCCTCCTCATTTTATATATAACTTTTCAAATTCTAACTATAAACTAAATTTGATTTAATTTAATTTGAACAGATATATATCCAACAATAAATTCGATGGAAAAATTTTAAATTAGAAAAGTTTTCAATGGATGTACTCAATTTCACTAGTTAATTTACAATGTGCTCTGTATATATATATATTAGCTAAATGTCTATGTAATTAATTTATCTAATCTGCAGTATTTTACCATTTAATGTCTATGTAACAATTTGATGGAATGTATTTTATTGCTCATTCCACAATCCACCATACTTTGAGATTTTGTAATTTGTTCCTCGCTTGTCGTCATTGGTAGTGGTAGGGATTGACCACTATTTTTAAACGAGCCGCACTGCACTAAGGCAATTTTAAAATTTTAAATTTTCTCTGTGCTCCATTGTTTTGAATGCAAATTTTTAGTCTGGAGGAATAATATTTGCATTATTGTCATTGTATGTTAGTTATTTAAATATTTGTGTCCCTTTTAATTAATGTATCACCTAAATTTTTTTAAGGCTACATCACGTCTCCGCCTCTCTTTTCCATTGTTCGATAAGTATGAAATTAAACCATTCAATTTAAATATTCATTAAATATCTTTCAACTAAATTTCCTACTTACCATCTTTCATACAAAGAATATTGTCTTAATTAAATGAAGTACGCTCAAATTAACTCAAATATTTAAACAACTAAATAACTAAATTTCGTACCGCCTCTCTTTCCCATTATTTGATAAGGGTCTGTTCGAATTTTACCGTGCGCGTGAGAAAAACAAATTCACTCAGACTTCATGTGAAAAACCCCACGCACACAGTGTTTTGTTAGTTCAATAATTTCCAATCCCATTCCTATTTCCAATTCCACTCTACCGCCGAACAGACCCTAAGAATGAAATTAAACCATTCAATTTTAAATATTCATTAAATATCTTTCAACTAAATTTCGAACTTACCATCTTAAATATTGTCTTAATTAATCAATTAAGGATTAGTTCTTCTTGAGCCTTAACATTAATTTTTTTTCATAGTTAAAAAAGAATGAGACATTAAACTGGGAGTGAAATTTCATTGACAGATAAGGCTAATTTCTTCATTAAATGAAGTACGCTCATATTAACTCAAAATTAACTTATACGTACTTACATAATTTTCTCAGAAAAAAGTTTGAATATTAAGATTAAAGAGTTACATGAAAAAAAATTTAAAATAACACAATAAATACTATAAAAATATCGCAAAATTAAAAATCTAGCAACTTTCTCTTGGTAGATTAACTGATAAGGTTGCAACAAAACTAATATATCATATCTGGTATTACAACATTTTTCATTCAAACAAAAATGTTAAAATTATTAACAGTTTTGTTTGTTATATAATCTTTCACAACTGACAAAATCTGGATTGGAACAAAGGACTCCTCTAAATCAAGTTATCAACAATAAAAAAAAAAAATTCCAAGAAAAGTAGACCAAATGTTCTCACTTATAGCATTGCGTTGTTTCCTTTTTTTTCTGATTAATTTTTTTTTCAGCCCTTCATCTCTTAATATTAATTAGTAATAAGAAAGTCTTGAAATGTATCCAATCTTCAAAAGACCAGATCCCTATTTTCATTACCATTTTCAGCTAAGATTTTATTTTATAGACAGCTTAAATCATATCCAATATCTATGTTGGAAATACAGCATTCCAAATTAAAGAAACTGATAACAACACAATGCAGTTCCATTAAAAAGGCTTATGCCATATAAAATAATTTTGTTATAGTTAATATATATTAGTAAATATTTTCTTATTAAAAATTTAAAAATAGCCTTAATAATTAAGAATACAACATTCCTAATTAAAAAAGCTAATAATTACAACACAATTAAGGTACCATAAAAAGGGCTTATGGGATTAGGTAACTAACATGGAAGAAACGTAGCAGAAACCTTTGAATACAGAAATATATAGCACTAATTAAAACTAAGTGGGAAGCGGCGTGCTAGCTTTTAACAATTAGCTGTTTTACATGATCAACATTCCACTAACAGATGGTAATTAATATATTGGTGTTAGTTTTTAGGTATTAATAAACCAACAAGATCTTTTTGTTGATGTGATGTCATATCTTCTATAATCCTTGAGCATCATATTACTATCCAAAACAACATTACAACAATTATCAAAGAAATTGACTGAACAGAAATTATTTGATTCAGAGCTTCCTTTTTTTTTTATACTATGTCATTTAAATTTATTGGAAAAAAGAAAACCATCAGAAGAAAGTTGCAAGTATATAGAGAAAAGCGTTGGAGATCACCTAGAACATAGAGCATAGATAGTATATATAGAGTAGAACTAGGGTGCTCCTAACTCCACCAAGTTTTTTTTATGAACTCAACTCTAAAATTTATTGAATTGACTTCAAACAATGAATCCAAACCGTTGAAAAACTTCTACCTAATGTGTGATGCATCTACATGTAAAAATTTTGAAGTTTCGAATTAATTTAGTATAGAGTCAAGTGGTCAAAATTAGAAGGTTTATAAATTAATTTTAATGCATTCATTTTTTAGACGCTTTTTGACTACTTGACTCTATACTAAATTAATTAGACTTTAAATTTTTTGCATGTAGACACATCACTTATTAGGTAGAAGGATTTCAACAGTTTTGATTCGTTGTTTGAAGTTGATTCGATAAATTTTAGAGTTGAGTATACAAAGAGATTTGTGAACTTAGGAGCACCCTAGTTCTACTCTATAATATATATTACATGTTGAATACTTAATAAATAGTAAAATAATTCTAAAAAATGTAAAATTTGGTTTGCAAGTACATTTTAGTACATATTACATGTTGAATTGTTCGGATTGACTATTAGGATTTTGAAAACTCAAATTTTGAGCCGTTGCATGGAGGTCCTCTATGCTATGCGTAGCACTGTAGCCAAGTCCTATATATATATATATAAAACAGTGGGGTGACTCGCTTCGAACACTATGTCAATTATCCCATTAAACATGAGCAAGTGACTAGTTAAATCATACAGTCATGCCATGCCACTACGTTAATTATTGTATGATTAGAGAATGCATTGTTAGTGGTGGAGCTTGTTAATGAAAGAATACATCCAGAAAGAGCCACAAATAGTGAAAAAGAAAGAAACACAACTCCTGAAAAATGAGAGGAAGTTTGGTACTGAAATGACCTTAATTATCCACTGTCCAAAGTGTAAGTCATATATATATAAATAGTTGAATTTTAAAAGTTATCTTGACTAATGGTAGAAATTAGTTCTTGAAAGTAGCCCATGCATACCAGTCCATCTGGTACCACTGCCAGCAGGGCCAATATGGTGCAAGCAGACGACTGGAATCTTGGTTCTGTATTGTTGTAGATGGATCAAAATATGTAAAAGTCACTATCTAAAAGCTGAAGTATAACAATGTAACGTTGTGGCGATGTGATGCGTACATCGATCGAGCTGAGAAGAGGAGAGAGATCTGAATCAAGGCCAGACAGAGTAGCAGCAGGTCAGAATCAGAAAATTGAAATTGAGAGGATTGGATGAATAAGTGTCATGCAATTTCATTTTATGAGGGGCTTATAGTAATATTATTTTTAAAAACTAAATTTTAAAGGTCAAAAGTAATTTTTTTTTTCTATTGATAAGGTGGCTTAGCCACATTTTCCCACAACATAATTATGCCCCGAGGTGGCAATTCAGATCCAGTGAAGTAACTCAACTTTTGGGTTTTAAATTGGGACCCATTCGAATCCGAGACAATCCATTCGGTTCTAGAGGCAACACATTTCGAGAACGAATTCGAATCTCAAGACGATTTAGAGCGACGGATTTGAATCAGACAGTCTCGATCCAAAACTAAAAAATTGAGTTACTTTATGGGATCCAGACCCCTAAGGTGGCGAGTCGAAGAGGTCAGAGTGAGAGAGGGTCAAAGCAATGCGCACATCATTGCCAGAGATCAGAGGTGGCGGATCAAAAAGGCACATTGAAGATCAGTGTGGAGGTCTCCTCTCAATCTGACTCGGTTGCAATGGTCAGATGTCCGATAAACAATGTAGTGTGATGTTGTGAGTTGAATGTCAGATATCAGAAAAATGATTAAAAAAGAAGCATTTTCTATATTACTAGGCTACAACCTGACATCAAGCACTCTCCTTTCGGCCCATCCCTATCCAAAAGTTTGTTAGGTAATAAGCAACTCATTTGTACTTGAAACTCAATTTTATCAATAAGCTGGAGCTTTTGTGTACCCTGCTTTAACTCAAAACAACAAAATATCTTTCGGATTCCCCTCGAGAACTGATGTTATAAAGACTGACAGGTGCGTTCATGAGTATTTTATTGGTATTTTATTGCATAATGGTTCTTGACCCCTCTTGTGGTAGTGGTGGACGCAGGATTTTTACTAGAAATGAGCAGAAATAGAATTAAATTAGCTTATTGGATTCAAACTCATTAGCTTCGCGATTTGTCCTGGTCGGGCGGAGGGTGGGCATTTGTTGAATCCTAAAAATTTGAGAATTCATTTAAGAAATTTTACAAAAATTTCTTAGATCAATGTCTAAAAACATAATTTTTTTTAAATTCACAAAAATAAGATTTGAATTTATTGAAAATAAAATTCATGGTAATATTCTGTGTGTTAAACCAAGAATTTCAATATGAAGAATGCAGAAAATCTCAAAACAGTTTATTTTATATGGATTTTACAAGATTTAACGCATATTTGGGTACAACTTGGGTATGGTTGATGGCAATCCGACCAGTGGGACCCACTATCATAGAGACACCATACGAAATTAATTTGAACTCCTTATTTAATGTGACCCCTTCATTTTAGATACACCCATACTACATAGACTAAAGCATAAGAAGACATGGGACTCGTCATAAACTAAGTCTATCCGAAAATTAAAATAAAAGGAGGATTCTATTGATTCAATGAAATGTGAGACCCTTTTGTAAGACTTCTCTCCTACCTTTGCTATCCAAAAAATGGTCTAAAAAATGAATTTTTGAGCTATAAAATTCAAGAGAAAGAGAAAAATTTGCAGCTTATTCTCACCAGCAATCAAGAGAGAAAAAAATTAGGCTCGTTCTTCTCAATAGAGGGGCAACCTAATTTTCAGGAGAGGCAAAATAGAACCCAACTCATTTTCTCTATTAAATTTCAAAATCCGTTCAACGTTCAGCATGATCTTCATATTAAAATGTACTTGAAGACCAAATTTTATATTATTTGGAATTTTGTTTACTATTTATTTAGAATTTTTGAAAATTGTTGTTTTTCAATGGTCCAAAAATTATTTTGAAAACAACAATTTTGTACACATCTTAATAAATAGTAAAAAAAATTCCAAAAAAATATAAATTTGGTCTCCAAGCACATTTTAATATGAAGATCATGTTGAACAGTTCGGATCGATTGTTTAGACTTTGAAATCGCAAAAATAACTTATTAAAATATGGTGTCAAGATGTGTCATCATAAAATAGTGTAATTGAATCCCTCCTCTTAAAAAAAATATAGTCTAATATTTAATTTTTTAAACTAAACTTTGGTCTGTTCTGAATTTCTCCCTCCCAAATGATAATATAAGCCTTGCCCGTTTTGCTAATGAGAAAAAAAATAGTAATTTTTATTAATTTTCATGTTAGTGAAAATAGCCAATTTCTTAATTGATCGCAAGTTATTTACATAGTTCAATATTGAAATGGAAATGACCTAAATTTAGGAATTTTGATTATCAAACTGATGTCTATGGAGGTTCTCTTTATTTTTCGTTTTTGATGGTTAGTGGTTAAATGGAGGTTCTCTTTTCAATTAGCAGAATCAATATTTACTGATTTTGAAGGAGTAGACCAGAATGCTGCCAGTTAACAGTCATATTCGTGCTTAACATTGTACAGACAATAATATAATCCAAAACATACACCAAATGAAATAAAAGCATGTTATTAATCCAGAAAATATCTCACAAGAAAACCTAATGTCATTACATGAACCATCATTTCTGTATTACAGCTGTAGAAGGTGGTTCAGTTGCACTAATTCTACCTCTCTGAGAATCCTCTGACGATTGCCATCCTGGCACAAAAGCACCTGCAAACCTAAGTCGTTGTGTTGCACTCTCCTCCTCCGGCACACCTGCCAGATTAGAACTGGGCCCACCTCCAGTCACACTATCCATCTCCTTGTAATATAACTTATCTTCTACAACATCATAAAAATCACCAGTCCTCACCTCTTGTGCTAGAGAACAGTAACAGCAGCACAGCCACTGGAAACAGTCAGTCAAATCCTCTTTACCGAAACAAAATTTACTGCCGGGTAAATTAAACCTCTTTCTTATTTGGATTCGCCAGAAGCCACCATATAACAAACCAAATATGCACAAGACAAAGCCAGTAATACCCAAGGCAGTTCGTACTGATTCAGCATCTATATTTACTGCAGCGAGGTTGAAGATGAAAAAAGGAGCGAGGCATAACAGGAGGAAGGTGAAAATATGAACATACATGTTGCCGAAGCCAAGGCGATCCATGTTCCATCCGAAAACACAACAGGTACAGAAAATTGACAGGTACGCTAAGGAGATGTCATCCCACAGATCGAACAACCCCCCATTCCATTCTGGGTTCGGCTCTTGTACACGAGTGCTCTCTCTTAACATGAAAGAGTACCTATTTAGAGCAGAAAAAAAAAACAAAATAAATGAAAATTTGAACCTTCATATGAGATGAAATAGCTTATATTCAGAATTAGAAGTAAAATGGATATAAAAAGGTCATAAACGGAAATGAGGAAAATGCATGTAGAAAATACCAAATCACAGCAAAAGAAAGAAAGAAAAAAGGGGAGGAAGATCCAATGAAAGAAATTTCAATACCATCCAGGAATTATCTCACTAGTATAATGTAATGTCCCATGTTTCTTAAAGGCCTTTCCTCCTATAAGTTATATAAGTATCAAAAGGCTATTTTCATTTTAGCTCAAAGCCTTAAAAAAAATTTAATTACCCTCAAAATTTTCCAAAACTGGAGGGAATAGGATAAAATTGATTTTTTGCAGGAATCCCCTTGAAGCTCTTTTCACTTAGTACCTTTTAACTAAAGAACTATTGTAAGTGCTTAATGATACTTGGACATTTACACAGAGGACCACATACTTCCATATGGCATCAAAGCCTACGAAAAGAATGATGAATACATGCAAGCATCAGGTATTAAACCTTAAAATCCCATAAACATGGAACATATTATTTCTCTTCTCTCTTTCTTTTTCTGGTTGAAGATTCTAAGTCATGGAAGATATCAGACCTAAATCTCTTCTCCTGACTTATTTAATAATGCCAAATCAACAGTTCCCTTCCTCATTTGCTCACCAATAAAATATCAAGGATAGTGGGTCATTTTGGGAATATATCATAGTAAGTGACAGAATGGAGGGTACAAATTATATCTTCATGTTTTAAAGGGGTATAAATGGCATAGACATCTTCATTAGGTTTCCTGTTTGATATTTCTCATTAGCATGTGTGTTGACAATATTTCTCATTTGCAGGGTTAGCAATGAAACTGGGAACTGGTCCATAACAAAAACTGCCTTAATGTATAATTTGTACAGAGATACATACCTCTTTTCAAAAGATTTCCCACTGCTCTGGGTCTGGGCCTCCACGTCAGTCTCGTAATCTTTCCCAAGAGGGCTCAAAATTCCATATAGACTTGCAGAAGCGGCTGCACCAAATGAAACCACAAGACACAAACCAACCCCAATTGCCGGCCTCTTTGATCTTGGAAAACCCCAATTAAGCCCACAAAGGGCATATTGGGCAAAACAATTAAGATGCAATAGCGCTATCACAACCGCCATGTGCCTCCTCTCATTCGGCTTGCACGTACCACTTTTGCAATATATATCTCTTAATTTTAATACATCATTGGCCCGCCACTGTACCAACATTGCCAGATGGTGGAACCGTTTAGGGTGCTGGTACAAGCACATGAGTGTGAACAAGGCATTTATTATTTGGTTATTGACTTCAAACCATGCGTCTCTTTGTGATTTCTTCGGCAAGGCGTTGTTTAACATACCTGTCAAGACCATGAAGAGAATCGCACCAGAAATGGCGACACATATTATCCATAAAAAAATCACCATGTTTAGAGGTTGCTTAATCCACTCTTTTGATTTCTTCCATAGAGAACTCCAATCGATTTTCTTGATAAATGATATCCGCAAAGGTCTCAAGGGGTTTTGAAAGTTTGAGGGGGTTGATTCGTTTTCGGGATGAATAGTGGGATTCCCTGATTTATATTTGGGTTTGTTGTGGATAGTCTCTTGTAAAAGTCCTCTTTGAGATGTATTTGAGTAAAGGGCAATATGGTCATATGAGTTGTAGTTACTTGCGCTTGTATCTGGCTCTGTTTCTTGTATCTCAGAAGTGAATTTCGCACCATCTTTTGAGAACATTGTGCTTGCCAAACTGCACAAAACTTTGATTAAAGGTAATTCCAGGATTATTATGTGTACCTTCAATTTTGTTTTTCAAAACATCATATAAAAACTTTCTAAAACAAATAACCATAAGAACCATTTATAAAATAAATTTTCTGTCAAAAAAACCAAATACCATGTAAAGATAAAATTGGAAGTTTTTGAAACACAATTATTGGCTAACTAGTCTTAATCACAGCCTCCAGTCAGTATTTCAAACAAATATAAATATAAATATAAAACTTCACATAAACATAATTCACCAGAAATTTCCAGTAATTTGACAGGAAGAACAAGGGACACATCACACACACACACTAAACCATATTCACTCACATATGCACTGCTTGGTTTCAATAATAAGAGATACACGTACCTTGAACAGAAAGGAGAAGGTTTAATTTACTAGAAGATGTTTCGTTTACAGGGAAGAAACAAAGGACATAAGAAGCACCCAAAAAGGAGAAAAGCGCTTTCTCTTCTCCTTTTTGCGGAATTCCAAGTCGTCAGTCAACAAAACTACAGCGTGAATTCCGAAGAAAAACAAAACAAAACAAAAAAAGACGGAGGTTCCAGAGATTTATACCGTATGCGAAAAATTCCGATTTTTCGGTCCTCCTTTTCGCGCTCTCTCTTCTTCAGTTTTGTTTTAAATCTGTTTAATTTCCATTTCTTCCCATGCCTTCTTCTAAAAGGGTCTCATAAAACAGTTCAAATTTGGAGACTTATTCGCAACTTCCAGAAAGGTGTCCTCTCCAGTTCACCGACTAAATTGATTTTTCGGAAAGATCTGAACCGTCTATTTTAGATTGGACAGTTGAAATTAAAACGGACAGGAATAGTTTTTGATCGTCAGGAGAGAGGACTAAACCCAAAACTTCCCACTTCCCCATTCGCTAACCTGCCCACACGACGGGGACACGTGTTAAGATTATTGTGCTCAGGTGTAACCCGTGGTTCTTAGAAATTTTAAGGACTTTGGATGCGCAACGCCGTGTGGCGAGTCACTGACAACAACCCAAAGAGAGATGTTTGGGTCCGATGCCCATCGGACTCAAACTGAGTTCAATGTGCTCCATAACCGTCCAATCCTCTTTAAGATCTGTGCACGTCACTTTAATATCCGTGCTATTTGCTTTAATATACGTGCGCACGGATCTCTAAGCAGATCGGACGGTTATGGAGCCCATCGGACCCAAACTGCTCTCCAAACGAAAATGAATTAGCATTCTCTGAGATATCTTAAACTTTGCGTGACTTTTTGGAATATCTCAATCGTTCAAATACATTCTGCACGAATCTCAAAGCACAAATAATACTGGCCCCCTACAGTTCCCCGAATAGGCACCGGACACGTCGGTCACGCAAAAATTGATATATCTCAGAGGATACGCACCAACGAAAATGGGGTATAGATATTGACAGCTCAATTGTGAATTCATGCAGTGCACGTAATAAAATCAACGCAACAATGCAAAAGTATCGGGCACTACTAAGTCAAAACTCCTCTGTCAATATCTTCACCCCAAACATACAGAAGAAACGGGCTGATCATCAGCCATCTTGGCTAATTTTTGACGGAATCCGCATCCAAACATCATAGAAAATTGAAAGTGCTTTGCCCCTTTTTCTATGAAAATCACAGGACATCTTCAATACTAATTATTACAGATTTAAGTCTTTTATCCTTTTACCAATATTAAAATGAGCAAAGCCAGAGTGTGATATGCTTACTAAGAAAGTTTGGTGAACACAACTTCAAAAGTATATCGAATTGACTTTAAATGACAAATATAAACCGTTGAAATTCATGTACTTCATGAGTGATGCATCTACATGCATAATTTTGAAAGTTTCGAATTCATTTGTTACGAGGTCAAGCGATCAAAGAAATTATGAAAAATGAATATATAAAGCAACTTATTAAAATATTCATTACTTTGACCGCTGCTCTTGTAGCAAATGAATTCGAAACATTCAAAATTTTGCATGTACATGCATCACTCATGAAGTACATAGATTTCAATAATTTGAATTCGTCATTTAAAGTCAATCTGATATATTTTTGAAGTTGTGTTCACCAAACTCTCTTAGGGTACGTTTGGATGCACTCTAGAATAGCTAGAATAGCTACTGTTTAGAATAGTAAATAAGAATAGCTACTGTTTAAGAACAGTGCTATTCAGAACAGTGAAAATGTTGTTTGGATTGCATATTTGGAATAGGGTTTGGAGGGAATAGCTACTGTTTAATAATTTATGTGTAAGATTAAATATAATACAATATAATATTAATTCAAATATTAAATGTAATATAATATTATTTTAAATATTATATTACTATTAAATAAAATGTTATATTAAATATAATATAATATTAGTTTAAATATTAAATGTATTATAATATTATTTTAAAAATTAGATTAGTATTAAATAAAATATTAGATTAAATGTAATATAATATTATTTTAAATATTATATTAAATGTAATATAATATTAGATTAATGTAATATAATATTAGTTTAAATATTGAATGTAATATAATATTATTTTAAATATTAGATTAATATTAATAAAATATTAGATTAAATATAATATAATATTAGATTAAATATAATATAATATTAGTTTAAATATTAAATGTAATATAATATTATTTTAAATATTAAATATAATATAATATTAGTTTAAATATTAATGTAATATAATATTAATTTAAAAATTAGATTAGTATTAAATAAAATATTAGATTAAATATAATATAATATTAGATTAAATATAATATAATATTAGTTTAAATATTAAATGTAATATAATATTATTTTAAATATTAAATATAATATAATATTAGTTTAAATATTAATGTAATATAATATTAATTTAAAAATTAGATTAGTATTAAATAAAATATTAGATTAAATATAATATAATATTATTTTAAATATTAGATTAGTATTGAATAAAATATTAGTTTAAATATAATACAATATAATATTAATTTAATTATTAAATGTAATATAATATTATTTTAAATATTAGATTAGTATTAAATAAAATATTAGATTAAATATAATATAATATAATATAATATTAATTTAAATATTAAAATGTAACATAATATTATTTTAAATATTATATTAGTATTAAATAAAATATTAGATTAAATATAATACAATATAATATTAATTTAAATATTAAATGTAATATAATATTAGTTTAAATATTAGATTAGTATTAATATTGAAATGAACAAATGCTATTCCATGTTTTTTTAAGAATAGCGAATAGCAACGCTATTCTAAAAACAGTAGCTATTCCGAATAGCTCTAAAGTCGTTTGGATGCACCCTGTTCCGAATAGCAATGCTATTCCAGAAACAGTGGCTATTCTTGTGCATCCAAACATACCCTTAGTAAGCACAATCTAGATTTACTCTATTAAAATATTATGGCTTTTCAATCATTAAGCCATCATTATATTATGATCTTGATTGAGAGCTGGCCTTTACTTTTTTTTTTACAAGAAGGCCTTTACTTTTTTTTTAAATAATAAATATTTTGCCATTAATATATTGACCCAAGTAAACCTCTTTTCTGTGGTAATTTATTATGCAGATACGATAAGAAATATAGAAGTCGAATTAATTGAACTCAGAAATAATTGGAGATGATCCAAAATTTATTGATCTTGATAATTTTTATTTCCATTATTTTTTAGCAAAGAAAGAAATTATAAATAAAAAATCAGTACGAAATGTATCAGCATATAATAAATATTGTGATGAAAATACACTTTGAAAATATTTGATGGAATAATTCACATTTAAAAGTTACCAATCATCATTAAGTTACTGAATATATTGAACAGAACGTATAGAATGGTTTGGCATGAATTTATATATGATAGATGTAAATGGAAGTAAACTAGATAGCTTTTGCAATCTGCTATCATGTGCTGATTTATAACATCAAATGTTTCGCTATATGTTGAAGTTAATATATTCTAGAGCTCTTGTGCAAAATTTCAGTGTAAATAAATCTCTTATATTTAGCATATAGATGCTTTAATCCGTCAATTACTGTAATTTAATTTGCTGGATTTTAACAGTTAAAATTAAAAAATTTGTAATCGTGATTTTATATGACAATATATTGATATTTATTATTCTCTGAACACCCTCTTTACTGATTTTTTTTCCTTCATTTTATATGACAATATATTGATATTTATTATTCTCTGAACACCCTCTTTACTGATTTTTTTTCCTTCACGTGAATGTTGCCATAAAAGCAATTAATTGATAACATTTATTTCTTTCCTAAAAAAATAGTTAAAATTTTCTTGCATAACATTCATGAGTATAATTTTTCATATGAAGATCATATGAAACAGTTTGAATCGACTCCTTGAACTTTAAAAACGAAATAGAAATTCATAACACAAACCATTTTATAGTATTACATATCATCATAAGCCTCACTCTAGCATATTACACTTGAACAAATTAAGGACGAGAGGAAAAGCTCTTGAACAATTGCTTTCCCTCAATAACCCTTTTTTTAAGAGAAAAACTAGCAAAATCAGATGAGCAGAAAAAACCAGGCGTCAAGATACCCATAAAACAGATCTTGATCCACTAAAAGCTTTTGTTCATAATAATTTATACACAAACACTTTGCTAGTAAAGCCGTACAAATTCCTCAATGCTGCAAAATTTTAGATCTTTATTCGTAAGTACCTAATAAGCCAAAACCTCTGCTAAACAAACTTGAAAATATTGTAGATAAAAGATGGAGGCGCATCTAGAATGGTGTCTGGCACAGGGGGCAAGTTGATTTGTGGGAAGTAGAAAACCACTTGTACAAGCATGCCGAGTGGAACTTGTGCTTGCATGTCTTGCATGCCAGTCTAGGAAGGCTATGATTGGTCGTATGGATAATGCTGTAGCAAATCGGACACTCCTCCACCCCTTCAAATTCCTTGTCGAAATTAGTCTTCCATACACGTATTGCCTCTGCTATTGCTCCATTCTATAGCAAGACAACAATTAATTAGATACCACCCCCCACAGAAACATGGTATTAGAATAAGACTTTTGCACCTAAGGCGGAGCCAACAATTTCTCGCATTTCCATCATTCCATAATTTTTGAAGAATTTTGCAAATAAAAACATCCAACTGATAAGTTGTGGTGGTGAGAAAGCAGCACATTTCTAAAGAAACTAATGCTTTTCCCTACTTTAATTCTTCTTTAACCTGGATGGAAAGAATGGATTGACCCAAGTTTATAAGAACCACTTGTGAAGTTCGGTTGTTGAATATTAAAAATAACAGTCAGTTGCAAACTTCAAAATATACAAATCTGTGTTTTACCAGTTTTGGGGATATAGAGATATACAGTAGCCCTTTTTCTACAATTGAACCTTCTCTTATATACTAATTATTTAAGACCCACATAATAGTATTAAGTTTACTACAGACCCACATGAAATAATTAAATACAGTAAAACAATTTACAATGGCAAGCTCAATATGTTGTGTTTATTTAGCATAGTTGGGTATTATATTCATAATTAATAGAACTTGAATCATGCAAAATGTTTATTTAGAAGACATGCCCATCTTAAACCTTAGTCTGTTGCCATTTGAAAATAACTGACAACATGTTGGTCTCACTTGCAAGTACAGTAAAAAAATTGGCTTAACTTGCAAGCAAGGATGCTAGGAATACCTAGGAATCATAGCATACACTACTGATGAAATTGGATTGAAAAAATAACCTGATTACGGATAAATGCTGTCAAAGATAGCAACCATTTCCGCTTCTTTACTTCACTTATCCCGAGACTTCTTGCGCACTCCACATCAGCATGGCGTAACGGGTACGAGGCAGGGAGGCGGATCACAAGATCCATACCTGCTTCCTCCTTTTTGTATGTTGCAACAATTTCATTTGCAGATCGGCTTACACTAGCTGAGAAGTTCTCATCTGCAATTACAGTGTCCTTCACCTGTATTGTTTTGCATGGGAAATGTTAGAAAGACAAAGAAGAAATATTGTAAAGTGGGGCAGGTTAAAAAGGATCAAAACATGATATCAGGGGACATTGGCAAGCAAAGGGGTCTTCTGCTAAAGCCTGAAAACATGGGGGACATAAGAAATTTCAAGACATGATAGGAATGTATCTGAAATTGCTTAAATAAAACCTGGATACCTGAGACAATTCATCTGAAACTAGAGAAGGGCTGCACCAAGTTTTAGTATAGGACTCAATAGCCATGCAAAGAGAACGATCTCTCAAGCTAGTAAACCAGCCATGCACGTATGACGGCAAAAGGCGCACCATCATTCCATATAAACCTCCCGCAAGAGACGCCATCTGCTCTGTCCCTATCGGCCAGAGCGATTCTATGAACAATGACACAGAACAGTTCACTATAGCAAGCTTAGAAGCATTGGCCGCATTGGAAGCCTCTGGTAAAAGATTGGTGGTATCTTTGTCCTTTCTTTTCAGGCTTGGGTTCGTGCTTAGAGGTATGTGTTGAAACAGGCATAAAATTATCTCTGGGTTGATATTGTCTTGTATGAATTGAATTATCTTTTCTCTGGTCGGGGCAGAAGCTGGCAGGGTTTGTAGGTAATTCAGTACTAACCCCCAAGCAATGAACACTTTCACCTGTAAGGGGATTGTGAAAATTTCAGTTACCAATACACAAAACAATAATAAACATACATGAAATGAAATAATTATGATGAACTTTCCAGGTTCGTATTTTCAAGCACAAGTGATGTTTCCAGACTAGAAAGAAATGTTTTCACAAAACAAAGCAGAGAATTAAAGAAAACTGTTGCCTTTTCAGGTGGAACGTTAAACAGAAATCAGCAAGTAAAAGCTTTCTAGAGAATCAGCAAGCAACTAAAAACACCAGTAAAATTTAAGTCAGTCAAAAAGGAAATCTTGGGTTGTAGTAAAGGTAATTAATACAATTTCTTACCCTTTTTAGTTCCAACAAATCCATCTCTAACAGCTGATCAGTTGGCACTTGGATCAAAGTGTGGATCTCATCTCTTAAGCACAAATCCCCATCCAAATCAGAGTGGTCAACACTTTCTTTAACAATTGAAACCTGACAAACCGGCTCTGACGCAAGTAAATTGTATGCCGCAAGCTGCAAATAATGTACCGGCCGGGATGAGAAAAGAAGGGAGTGCAATGCATCAACTGAACCCTTGCTAAGACCCCACAAATCCATTGCTTCAACAGCTGATTTTCTAACCTCCAGAGTCGAGTTGTTTACAAATGAAGCCACTAGGCCCCAAAACTGCAAATAAGAAAACCGGCTCGAGGCTACAATTTCCGATGCCTCTTCACTTATTGATTTTGAAACTGATTCCATTGATCCAGTAGAAAGAAATAACCTTAAAATATTCTCCATCATTCGGTTTTTCATCTCATTTTCCCATTTTTCTTGAACCTCATTATTTTCAGAAATTACACAAATAACTGTCAAACCAACACTTGCAGTCTCTATCGTTACCCGATCTAAATTCTGAATTATTGCTTTGAGTTTTTCCAAATTTGTCTCCGAGTTGTCAACACTTTCGGCCATTTCCTCCATTAGTAAAACACATGACTGAATCCATTTGTATAGGCGATTAAACACAACCCTCCAGTCATTTTCTTCAATCTCATGCCAGCAGTAAGCAACTATAACTGCAGTTAGTTTTGATTCTATTATTTGCATCAGATTAGAGGAAACAATCCCGCTACCACTTCTTTGGTATTTCCGAAATAAAATAACCAACAGAGATTTCTCTTCATGGCCAACCTCTCTTCCGGTTTTAACTCTGAATGTACCATTTCCTTCTATAATTGTCAGGGGATAACAAGAGAGAACAACTTGGATCCAATCTTCAAAATCTGCCATTACAACAAAAGTGTAAATATAAGATCCTCAAAGAAAGGAAAATAAAATTCTACAAGGTCAGACAGATATACTCCAAAAAGTTTATGGGTCTTGCATATGAATGGGGAAAAAAAAAATTGAAGTTATTTGGCATAGAAAGGATAACTTGCTAAGCTGTAAAACTACATTGAAAGGATTGAACATTAATTTACCTTCTTTCGAAGATTGGTCTGACAAAGAAGATATACATGTATGTAGCCAACCCAATAAACTTCCATTAATTACATTATCATTTTCATGGTCAGAATCCAACTTTTCACAGAGAGGTTGAATTATAGCCCCCATGACATAAGGAAGAACTCTCAGATGAACCCGGTTTCTAACTGTTGCATTAATAAGCATATCCTTCACAGATTTGAAAAACACGGACACATCACTTTTCCGATGGGTGTTATCCTTTGCACTTAAAACTAGGAGAACAGTTACCAAAGCACGCAAGAATGGCTCCTTAATCTTATCAACTTCTTGATCTGAGGGAAACCAAGAGTTGAAAAGTATCCAAGAGCTGTTATTGAGCCCATATCCATGTAAAACTGCACCTTCAAGTAATATCTTGGCTATGGAGGCCAGGAAGGAACTTTCCTCTTTGGTGTATTCAATCAGAGAAGGCAAGAATGAATGTTGAGCACTACTGCCTTGCCATTTCCATGTGCATAGTATCTCAGCAGCAAGCCAATCCCTGGTGAGAGAGGAAGAGGGAGATTTGGGAATTTCACCACCAATCACCTTGCTAAACCCAAGGCATGAAATGAGTTTGCTGACGAAGGCAGTGAAATTTTGATGAGTCTTCTGCATCAATACAGAAAAAAAAAAAAAAAAAAAAAGAGTTTCATCAAGTTAATACAAGGAATTGACCTGACAAATACAGTATTCAACTAGTATAAAGAATAGCTGAAGAAGGGATTAAACAAAACAGAGAGTAACTTTAAGTGGTAAGTTTAACATAAATACTTTCTATATATTTTAAGAATATGCAATGGCATGTCTTGGCTTTTAGAACTATGGATAAGATTCTGATGTTTTGCTGACAGATCTGTTGAAATAAGTATTGCTTAAAACAGTTTAACCCAGCTTCATCCATGAAATACAAAATTAACACAAAAAATAGCTAAATCCATAAACAGAAGATAGTTATCCTGGTAAAGAACATAATCAAGGCTAGCAATTGTGTACATCAAAAATTAATTACTTACGGGAATATCTTCCATGCTAGCTCGATCGATTATCACAAAGCAAGATCTTGATTCTCCTTGGTTATCCAGCCCAACCCAAATAGGCCAAGAGGACAAAGACTTTTCTTCTGACAGTAACTGGTCAAGAAGGGCCTGCAACTCAGTGTCATTTTGACACAGAGTTGAAGCCAAATCCATCACCCATTGAGCATAGAAATCCAGCATTTCCTCAGTAATTGGTATGGTTGTGTTAAAAAGCACAAACCTAATAACCTTAACCAGGATAGTCCTGACAGAAGCCCGAACAGAGGGGTCCAGATCAGCCCAAAATCCTGTTCCAACACCTTGGAGAAAACCATGTACCATCTTCCCAAGGTTCGGTTCAGATGGGGACTCAATGTCAGTGTTGTTTCCATGCATGTTATATTCCCAACTGTAGGAAAACAAGGCAGCCAAAATAGCTACGAGTGGTTTCTCCTCAGATAGTGAGGTGAAACGATGCAAGCTTCTCTTGATAACTTCGAAAGCAAAACAAGCAGCTTCATACGAGCCCTTGGGAACATTTGGTGTTTGGTACTTGCTATCAGCCAAGGACATGAGCAGGAAGCAAGAAAACCGTGCCCAGTCGAGATATGAAATAGCTAGCGGGTACACAAATTTTGACAATATTCCATCAAGAACATTCTTCAATGCTTCTTTTGAGATGAAACATGCTTGGTCAGCTTTGACTGAGCCTCCAAGTGCAGTACTACAAGAGTTACCGATCTTTGTAAGCAGAAGTAATACAGTTCAACATAATAACACAATAAAACATAGCTCACATCAAATAACTTGATAAAATAAATTAGAATATTTATAGATTTTACATACTCCAAAGGCTATCCACAATTATTTGTTACGGCAAATAACTTTCTTTACATAAAAGCAGATAACCAAAATTTAAATACAGTTTCTTAGGGAAATAGGGCAAATTCTCCCAAAGCTCAAGAAATTAAAATCCAGGGATTAAGGTATGTTGAGCAAATATATTGCCAGGGTTCTTCCAAGAAATAAGAAAAATAAACATGAAAAAAATAAAATAAAAGTTAAGTTTCAGGTTTGGAGCCATACAATGAACTCACTGGAACAGATGTTTACTTCACAATATTACAACACACAATCTGAAAAAGAAAAAAGAAAAAAAAAAAAAAAGAGTGCATACCACAAGAAGCTAGCTTCTAAAGCTCCAGAGGAAGGGCCAGTGGCAACTGCAACTGTGGCAGAATCCAACAAGTTATGATGCCAGTGTTCAGGGAGAGAACCCTTTCTTTTCAATTTTCCAATATTGCCCTCAATTTTCTCCAGAAGAATCACAAGCACTTTCAATTGGTCAATGTTAACTGAACTTTGACCTTCAGTCAAGAAAGTGAGGACTGAACACCACTGCTCAGAGAAACACCCCTCTTGTATTAAACTGATCAGAAAATCAAGTTTTGCACCAGAAGTGAAGGTATTAGTGCCCAAACACCAAGGGACAAGATCATCCTTGAATGCCTGAAGAAAGAATTTCAGCTTCTCATGCTCATCGCCTTTGGCAGATTTGTCAGGAAGATCTGAGAATAACTCTACTGGCCCAAAAGTCTCAGCTAAGGTAGATAAAAGGCTGACAAGACAAGCATTATTCTGCAGAGAAGTAATCATACTGTTATCATCTGATTTTAGAAAAACAGAAAGTTGTTTCAAACTGAGGGTCAGAAACCATCCACATTCCACAAAATACATAACCATTAGCCTATGTTAATATTGAATTTAGTTTTGTCTTGGTCATTCTATTTACATCCTCATTTAAACCCCATGTACATCATATGACCCCCATAAGTACAGAGAGACGGTAAAATGTAGAAAACAAAAACACAATCAGACAGTACGTGTACTCCAAACAAATGATGATTGAGATATAATAATAGAGCTTACTGATGATCTGATAACAGGGAAAGCATCTTTAACTAATGGCCTCGCCAGAGAATCCAATGGCCAGGTTTTCCCCTTATGCAAAAGAAGGTCATCAACCAAAACAAAGAATTTTGAAATTTGCTCCATGCGCATGTCAAATATTTTGGATTTGTCCCCTTCTTGAATAATTTTCATGCATTCTCTCTGAAATGATGAGCAGAAGGCATTGAACAGTTTTTTATCTGCCAGATCAAAGAGGTCTGACAGTATTTCGATTATGCCTTTACCCAGCTTTTCGAGATAATCATCTAAGGCCTTTGAAGTTTGCTCTGGTTTCTTATCTAATGAAGTGTTGTCCAAGAGAAGGTAATCATGCAAAAGGAGCTTTAGGAGAATTTCATCTAAGATTTTGGTAGGAAGGTCGCTTGATGTGCCTTCTGCGCAGTATCTGGAGACAGGAAAATTTTAAGAATTGACCAGGAAAGTCCTAGTTAAAAAAAAAAAAGGAACAAGCCTCCAGTAAAAAATATCATTTATACTGTTCTGAAACATAAATGTAATAATAATAATACAAACTCGTACAAAACTAAAAAAAAAAATATCCATTGTGCTCTCCATTGTTGATTTACTTCAATATCCAAACTAATTGTGCTTGTTCAATGTTCATTTGTACATAAGTGGGGATGAAGTGGGGAATTCAGCACTTGTGAAGAGATCTGGAGAAGAACTTCAGTGCAAATGCTTCTTTTGCAGGGGAATATATAAATTGTGTTTTGTAAGGGCAAAACCTGGAATTCTAAAAACAAAAAATGAACCTGCTTATTTGTACTATGCATTACCTTGAATCATTGTGCAGCACAGAAAGAAGGCATTGTTTATAGGAACTGAAAAATACACTTCTCTCCTGAGCTGAAGACCTTGATGGATTCCTCCCAGCCCAAAAATTTCTTAAAAAATCCAAAACAAACTTCTCCACATTCACTGCTTTAACAGGTATAGAATCAAAGAACTTCACCAGAGCTGGGTACGAAATCTCCTGTGACCCATAACAACCATTTCGCAAAAAGCTCCATAGGCGAGCCAAAACAACCTTCTCTATATTACAACTAAACCAACCTTCTTGAAACTTAGAGAAAAGGATTACCATCTCCCACATGGACGAGTGACAAAATGGGTCCTTCTCTTGAAATGACCCGAGTATGGCAGGAGACACAATCTTCATGCTTCCTTCATTAAATACAGAGGGTATGTGCTTTATGTAACTTGTCAGGAGGGAATAAGCAGCTGACCGTATGGCTGGTGCTTTAGACTTAAAAAAATCTAGAAAAAAATTGTGCAAGGGAAATAGGGTTTCAGCTGATGATATGATTGTAGTTTTAACTTTAGAGAGTCCTTTCTGTTCTTCATCCTTGAGGTTTTCAAGATTCCTTTGTAGTTTTAAACCTAATAATATATCTATGAGTGTGGCTATTGCTAGCAATGAAGAGGAAATTGTCTGTGAAAAGAAAGAAAATATTAATAACTTGTAGAAATTACCTAACTTGGATTGTTTCATGTATTGACTATATTTATGACAAAAGAAATAAAAAATCATACACGCTGATACATGTCTTCTAGTTCATCTGTAGGTATTGCTTTGTCAGACAGTGCTTGAGGAGTAAGATTTAAATTCTCTTCAAGATATAGAAATATCTCCTTTCCACAGAGCATCAATGCATCCAACCTTTTCTCAGATTGTGGAAATGCTGCCTATCATAACAAGGTTTAAAAAGTATTACTCCAAACAGTCACAGGCAACTACTTCAAAATGACTAAGAGCTTTGAAAATGTCAAGAAGTGCCAAAAAAAAAAAATCAGCAGATCACCACACAATTTAGAAAGTCAAATAATTTTTTAGGAAAATGGCTATAATTTAGGAGCAAGTCCATTGGTATAAAGTATATAGGAAAGACCTCGAAAGAAAGCCGTGCAGCTTGTGAAACCTCGGAAGCAGGATCAAACTGAGAAAACCACCAAGGACCCATTAATGATTTTAAATGTGGTGCCAATCCCCTCCTAAACAAAATCAATTAACATTATTATAAGATAAAAAAAACAAAAATATCAAAATTACTCTACAGACAACATATATATGAAGTTACAAAAAAAACAATATTAGCAGAAACCTGACAGAAGTGACAAGGGCAGCCATGGTTTCATGTGTGGCCCGACGGACCTCCCTATTGTAGTCAAGCAAGAGCCTTTTATACTCAAATGCCTGTGAAGTTCACCAAAAGAAAGCTAGGAATTAAGAAAGAACGGAAGTGCAAACATTCGCATAAAATAATTTCATTGAGAAACATACCCATAGTGGAATAATTTGTGCAACTTCTTCCCCAGGGATTTCCTTGAAAAGCTGAGTCAGTGATGCCAGCGCTTTAAGCTGGTCAATGAAAAACATTAAATATTTCACAATAAAACAAGGTTGCCCAAAAAATAATGGAAATAAACATGAATCAGAATTAAAGAAAAAGTAACATGAATATAATATTAGAAGTGAGATCTATACTTTTGTTGTACGATCTTTACGACCAAGCCTCTTTATATGTTGTGTTACTTCATTGTCTACATCCTAAAAAAATGAAACGAAAATAAAAGAATAGCATGAGGATTTCCACAAATTGAGTGTTCCAATAATTGCTGTAGAAATCCGTAATGTGAAAACTAAGATACCGTCAGCAGTACCAGTTCATATTCTCCACTACTCAATTTACAACATATGGTGCAGGGAACATAGGTTAGTACAGTAAAGTCATTACTACAAAGCAATTCTCAGAATATGACTAAAATACTTAATGTTCAATGTAAAATACAAATCAACATTGTTTTCCTAAAACATCACAGAAGTAGCAATAAAGATGAATTACTATTAAGGCCTCACAGTACATTAGGCACTAACAAATGCATTAAGGAGGATCTCCTTTATTGCCACCAGCATTTACACTACAGACAGCTCCAGGGTTCGTTCCCATTATAACAGCATGGAAGGTTCTAAATACAAAAGTGCCGAAAATGTCAAAATGTCAAAATTAAATACAAAAGGAGAAGATAACTAATGACCTGATTAATTACAAAATGTCAAAATTAAATACAGAAGGAGAAGATAACTAATGACCTGATTAATTACAAAATGTCAAAATTAAATACAGAAGGAGAAGATAAGTACCGAAAATGACTGAGACTCTTCAGCTGAAGCTGAAGAAACAGAGGGTTCGACTTTGGAGCTTCCTAGATATCCTCCAAAACCCACAATCGAACCACCAGTAGGCGCAAGCGCTGATGCCATACTAATATGATTTTTTTGAAAAAAAATAAAATCAAAAAATTGAAAATAGGTCACGAAGGAATAAATGTACAGATAGTCAAACGATTGAAGCAAGCATTAAACCTGCTGCTAGAAGCTCGGTTCTTGCTCCGCGCCGCATTACCCTTTTGGCTTCCCATCGTAAGGAGAGTTTGAATTTCAGCTCTTCTTTCTATTGGGAGCAGAAAACCCTAGGAAGGTAGAGGGTGGAGGAAAGCTGCCCGAAGAACAAAAGAGATGCCGAGATGGAGACGAGCATAGACTAGTCGAACAGAGGAGACGGGAAAAACAAGCAAGTTCTCAGACTAGTTAAACAGAGAAGGGGGTCCCACAAGCAGGTTCTCCGATAGTAAGGCGGCGAGCCGGCGAGTCAATTGGGCCGTTTATTTATTTTCTTCTGGAAATGATCAGCGGCTCAGATTAGTCGGAGATTCCTTGCGCTTTAAATCGATACTGCAACTTAACAAATTCGGTAAACAATACGAGATGATGAAAATGGTTAAACAACAAAATAAAGTTTGTCTACCTGCAACCGCAGCGAAGCTCCAATCCGATTTTTTTTATTAATCGAAATAAAATAAAATAAATATTGAAAAAGAGAGCATACCCCAGATTTTTTCCAAAAATAAGTAGACCAAGGTTAAACCAACGTCGCTATGGACGTGAAAAATTTCACCGTTTCTTTTAATCCTATCCCAACACAATTACTAATCAAAACACACTAACTAATCAAAACTCGGGAAAAAAAATTTTAAGAAGGCCGGGAATTTTTAAACCGTCCCTCATGGACGTTGGGGGGGGACAAACTTGGGTCCGATGCCCATCGGACTCAAACTAAGTGCGATGGGTTCCAAAACCGTCCAATCAGCTTTAAAATCTGTGCGAGTCGCTTTAATATCCGTGCACATTCTCTTCAATATCCGTGCGTACGGATCCTAAAAAAGATCGGACGGTTGTAGAACTCATCGGACCCAAGTTTGTCCGGGGATATAAGCTTCCCTGGGCCACAATTGAATTTTTTTTGTAAGGATATACCTCCAATAATTACAAGGGCATCAAGCTTTTGTGCCTGACAAGTAACCATAGCAGCATTGACTTGCTCAGTTGTTCTAATTTGATCCTTTGTACGACCAAGCAAATCATATCCGCCTGTAAGATTAAAAAATTAGATTCAACTCCCTCAACACCAAAGCACTTGAAACAGAGATATAAAAACTATTACAATCAAGATCTTGTAGCCCAGGGACGCTTATTCCCGGCCTTCTTAAAAAAAAATTTCCCGAGTTTTGATTAGTTAGTGTGTTTTGATAAGTAATTGCGCGCAGGGATAGGATTAAAAGGGACGGTGAAATTTTTCACGTCCATAGAAACGTTGGTTTTAACTCCGGTCTACTTATTTTTGGAAAAAAATCTGAGACTTGTCTTCTTTTTCGATATTTATTTTATTTTATTTCGATTAATAAAAAAATCAGAAGCTCCAATAGAAGAGATAGTAGTAGGTACTTTTAGTCCAATTAGCTCAAGTATCCGTATGATTAGTATTAAGATTTATGCGTACGGAAATTGAAACCGACATGTACGGATTTTAATGTGATTTGTATGAATCTTGATGCAGATTAAATGGTCATTATGAACTAAAGTAGATCCGATGGGCATTGGACTTACTCTGAATTCCAAATAGAAAATCATTGTGAGCGCCTAGTAGGATCCACTGCTTCGCTCGGGGTGTTCATTGCAAGCACCTAGCAGGTTGAAACAACTAAAGTTATAATTCAGTTTCAAAAATAGAACCGAATCTAATCGAACCAAAGTTTTATTTGGTTTGTTTGGTTCAAACTAAAATATAGTATTTTTTATTTAAAATTGTTTTGTAATAAACCGAAGTATATTAAGAAATAAACCGGTTATTAAGAAATAAACTGAGATATTAAGAAATAAATCAAAGTATTTAAAGTAATTGATTAAGAAATAAATGGGGCGGTCCGGACCAAATTCATAATATGTAAAAGTTTCGGTCAGTTTAGTTATTTTGGTTTCAAAAAATTTCAAATCGAACCGAACCGAAGTTATAATTTGGTTTTAAAAAGCAAATCAAACCGAACCATTAAATCGAAAAAAAAGGAACCGTTTGATTCAAACTAATTTGGTTCAATTCAAAACCGACTAAATCGGATCCAATGAACACCCCTAGTCGCTGATACCAAATAGTGTGGTGCCACCTCATGAAGAATGGAAAGAATGGGGCAGGTAGTTTAAAAAGATAGCTGTAGCATCTAAAACTACTTATAATGTTATAGTTTTTAAGATTCAAAAACATTATTACACCGCTATAGTTCGCTATTTAGAATATGCAAAAATATATACGTTTTAAGAGGAGGAATTCACTTACACCATTTTTTGGTGACACAAAATTACACCATCTATTTTAAAACTTTCAAAGTCCAAACAGTTCAACATGATCTACATATTAAGATGTGTTTAGAGACCAAATTTTACTTTTTTTGAATATTTTTACTATTTATTAAGTATTTTACAAAATCGTTGTTTTCAAACTATTGAATTTTTGTACCCGTTTTAATAAATAGTAAACAAATTCAAAAAAAATGTAAAAATTTGATCTGCAAGCACATTTTAATATATCCAACATGTTGAATGGTTTAAATCGACTGTTTAAATTTTAAATATGAATAGTATAATTTTGTATCACCAAAAAAATAATGTAAGTGAATTCCTCCTCATCATGTGTAATTTTGTGTCTTTTCATGTTTTAAACCGTTTGATTATTTGGAAGCAAAATATTAAAAGAGACTGCAGGGACGGATCTTAGTGCTCTCTAAAAAGTGTCAAGTCGCTTTTATAAGTCTAACTTTTTTTAATTATGTATATTCAATTTTAAGGACATCATTTCTGTTATACTCTCAGGATTAATCATATAATCTACTCTTTTAGTTTTAACAAATGTCTACGGACTTTGAACTCAAAGAGAAAGAAAATAAAAATGCGAATTATATATAGGTCGTTGACAATTGGATAGGTGAAAAGAGAATTCTAAATGTCAACTTTCTCTATTACCAACATTTGACGATGGCTAATATTCCTTTGAGGCCCGCTTATAATGACCAATATTTTACATAGTCTGTTTTGACCGAAATTTTTATTAATAAGAATATCAATAAAAAAAATATCGGCTTTGTGGAAGATTTTGCGTAAAATTTGAAAAGTGGAAAAACCGTGATTGTTTAGAATGTCCTCGGGACGTGATTGTTTACAACGGCTTGATTAGCAAAATATGATTAGCGTTAATTAATGCTAGAAAAAAAAAAACATTGTAGCTGGCCGTTATCGTCCATAACGGCCAGCTACAGTGTTTATTTTTTTAGTTCAGTTCTATGATGGTATGGAAAAAAACCACTGTAGTTGGCCGTTATCGTCCACAACGGATAGACTTTTTTTTTTCCTAATGTTAATTAGCGGTTATTTCGCTAATCAGGCCATTGTAAACAATCACGTCCAAAGAACGTTCTAAACAATCACGGTTTTCCCACTTTTCAAATTCTACGCAAAACCTTCTCCAAAACCGATATTTTTTTTATTTATATTCTTATTAATAAAAATTTCGGCTGTTTTGATGTGTTGACGAACAAAAAAGATCATGAGTATGAAATCTGAATTCGCATTTAGTGGGAAAAATTATATATTACTTTCTTTAGCAAACGTCAATCATGTTCCTAGGTTATTTCACATAGCCTTTGGGCCCCGCTAACTATGACCAATATTTTACAGAGTCTGTATCATTATTACTGATACAGCAATCTGGTAATTTAATTATGACATAAACAATGTTTATTGTAGCTTCAAGAATTAAAATATTACTGTGAATTACTGTAAAAGAGCATCAACAGCAATGATGGTAACAACTAACAACGATACAGCACAAGAATAACTGGAAATGAAACAAAGAATTTGGACCTTACCTACAACATTTCCTAGGTTGCAGTAAAAAAAAATCATTCCTATACAACCTTGCACATTTTGTATCGGTAATTTACTACAATTCTCACCTTAATTCAAGGGCCAAGACCGAATTTTCAGCTGGATGCTTCTCTTCCCTGGATTTCTACCAGTATAAATTTGCTTTATAAACTCATATGCACTCAGCATCCAGGGTAAAATTGCAACCAACATTTTTGCCATTATATGTTTGCCACTCAGATGCTAATATTACATCACATTTTTATACATAAATCTTCCTTTTTCAAAGGTACATATGAAGTTCAACCAAATTAATAATTAATAATAAGAATATAATTTTCCTCAAAAAATAAACAATAACCAAACAAAATGTCAAACAATCCTCTCCTTGCAGACTCAATAATAAGCAATTGAAATCAGATTATTAAATTTAGAAATGACAAAAGCTATAATCGTTGCACGATTTGGAGCCATTGCCATATTCTTAAGTTAATTACATTACATTTAAAAGAATAACCTGATAAAAAAAGGTAAAAGCTTCACATTTCAAGATTGTGATCGTCAGTTTCACAAAGGTAATGTACTACTCAGTATAATACCAATCATTTAAAAAAAAAAAACAATCATATACCTATTGCTAATTTCATGAGCAACACCTTGGTGGAGGCTCTTTATCAGGTTCATCATCTATTATAACTAATCCCCTTTTTGGAACAGTTGTTAATAAACCTTCTGTACCTTCTCTTCTTTTGTCCATTAACCCTGGATGAGAGTAACAAATCAGCAAATAAAAAATATATTGTGCCAAAATTTTGATAGCTCAAAACTTGTACATTCCAGAGTTTTGAACTCACGTTTGGCTATATCAAGGAACATCTCATCAATTCCTGTACCGGTTTTTGCAGATGTCATGAATAGTCTTGCTCCAATATTTGTTGCATAACTGCAGTTACACAACTGAATCATTTTCTGTATTACACTATTTCTACTTGCTAACAAGATGTAACTTGTACAAAGGTAGACTACCTCTCAGCCTCTTGAATGTTTATCTTATTTGATCTAACTAAATCACTTTTATTGGCTGCGATAGTCATGGTGATATCTCCTGGTGCCATTTGCTGGAGCTCTTTAACCCATTTAGTGACCCGATCAAATGTTTCACTGCTTGTTACGTCATATACAAGTAGAGCAGCTGCTTGATTTTTACAGAGAACAATAATATAATTAAATAAGATGCAATTAGAATGTTTGCAGTTACAACACAATGCATGAAATCTTTAATTAACAGTGTACCATCTGCATCCCTGTAATATATGGGTCCCAATGCATGAAATCTTTCCTGTCCAGCTGTATCCTATGATTCACCAAAAATTAAATTGAAAACTTGATTTGAACTCAGCAAGAAGCAAGAATTACCATAGTGCATTCAAACAACATGGTACTAATTCAGATCTTGTACTAGTATAAACATATTAATGCCAGTAGGTACCAGAGATATATAGGTTTGAAAACCAATAACTGTTACTCATCCTTTACTTTCTTTGATGATCCATTGCACAATGCAGTACAAAGTGAGATCTAGTCGTATATATAGTGGTATCAATCAAGCCAAATTGGGCCATGACTTTAGGATAGATCAGGGATCGACATGACAACTGGGAAATTTGGTACATCTCGTGTTACTCTGATAGGCCTCAAATAAACCCAATGATTAGCATATTTAATTTTAAAAACTAGTAAAGAAAACTGATTAAAATAAACAATTAAACTGATTAAAATAAACAATTAAAAAAAAGGAGATGGCGACGCACCCATATAGACAATGTAACAGGCACACCTTCAATTACCAATCTCTTTGTTAAATAGGAAGCTTGTATAGTAGCCTCTTGCTTCTCTGAGAAAACATTATTTACATATCGTACCACTAGTGATGTTTTCCCTACTCTTCCTGAAATATTTTGATTCAACCACCAGTTAAGCATTTCTTACTGATAGGTTTGACACAACTTTGATCAAATTGATCCCCTTAGAAGAAACTTTTCCTTAATTAACAAGAACTCAGAAAACTACTGGCTTAATTCGAGGCTCAAGATTGCACATGGGGGTAGATTGAGCCTTAATTTAGTTGTATTGTAGTTTGATTTGCAATCAAGCAGGCCAACCTTGCCAACCTAATCAAGTAATCAGCATCAACTAAAGTTCAACTCAAACAAAACCGAAACGAAGAAGAAAGCAGCCAGTTGGATTGGTAGCACAAAGGGTTAGTTCAACAAAGGAATTGGAAATGATTTAATTATATTATAAAAGCTCACCGTCGCCTAGTAGCACGAGCTTAAAGGAGATATTATTGGAAGGTTTCGCGACCATTCTTAGGGAATTCACCAAAGCACACCAGTAAAAACGATAAAGTGAAATTATGAAAGAGGAATTGGAGAAGAAACAACTTCACAATTTCGGAAGAGAGAATAGAGAAGGCGCTCTCCCTCTCTCTCTCTCTCTCTCTCAGCGGAGAGGTGGATGCGTGTACAGGAGACGCAAAAAGTCAAGACCGGTTCCTCTGTATGTATTTGTCTGAGCGCTATGTGAAACGACTTGTTTCGGGACCTAACTGAGTAACTGTACAAATGAATTATTCGGTTCGGTTCGGTTCGGTTAAAAATTCGTGATTCAGAAATAATTTGAGTATAATTTGGAAATAATTTAGTATTATTCGGATCAGAGATATCAGTCTTGTAAGGGTGTAAAAAAATAACAAAAAAAAGTTCTGGGAAAAATTAGAGAAAAATTCGGGGAATTCGGAAAATAATTTGTAAAATTCGCGAATTATTCTGGAGTAGTCAAAGTTCGGTCAACCGAATAATTCAGTGTTTAGTTCAGCATCACCGAAAAAAACGAACTATTCGTGAATAATTTGCGGATCTTAATTTGAATCGAACGGTCTGGATCTAACTCAAAAATTGAATTACTTTAGAAGATCCGGATCCAAAACAGATCCCCTTAAAATTATATCTTGACCGTTCTTTTAACCTAACACAAATCTCAAAACAAATCCCCTTTAAGTTTTTCACTGAATTTAGTTTGATCCAGCTGGAATTAATCTGAATCATTCGTTTATTAATTGTGCCTCTTAAATATTTAAGGGGACACTCAAATTTCGAGATCAATATCTGTTGTTTTTCTCAAGTAAAAAACAAGACTTTGCTATTCTTTTTCTCTCTCTTAAAAAAAGAGAGAGATAGAGAGAAGAGCAGAGAATAGCAGAGATTTAGAGGGCACCGAATTTCATTCTCAAATTTCGAGGTAGTGACAAAGAAAATTGCTATTTTGTATTTTTTATTATCAAAAAGTAGTTATTATGAACACTTAACGGGGTCAGCTCGCCATTATGCAAATTCATCGATTTGTTGTGTTAACAGTTATTCTGAATCTTAAGTTAGCAACTAATTTCAATATTTCATTGGTCAATCCAAACCACAACACAACTAGTGTGATGTTTCCGCATATATATTTAATTATTTTATAACTATAGTTTTTTTTTATCGAAACTAAATATATATTTCAATATTAATATATAAATAAGCTGGTCTTAACTTAATAAATATTACTCTTATTAAACTTTTTAACTGAAATAACAGATTAAAATCTAAACTTATATATCCAAATTCAAATTAAATATAAATTTATAAATCCAAATCCAAATTTAGAGAATTTACTTTTTTTTTATATTGTTTTGTCTTTACATGGCTTCCAATGTATGAAAATACCAAAAATTACTGTTTGGTGTGGGAAAATTCTAAACTTTTTAGTTCAATTCCCGCGCCTATGTCTATTCCCAATGATCCGTCGAACAGGTCCTTAGATCGTGTTCGGTCAACTAAAGAGAATAAGCATGGATATAGAAATTGAAAAAATTCAGTGAAAGAAAGCCGAACAGGACCTTATTTCATTTGACACAGTTTTCAAGACAAGAAAAGCACTCACTGCTTTTGTTTCTTAATTTGTGTCAAGCAGAAACTAAATAAAAATAATATTTTGGATCGGTAAAAATTTTATTTTGCTGTTTTCTATGCATTCAAATATCAAAGCACTCTTTTTCTCTCTTATTACTTTATAATATTTTCTATAAATAAAAATTATGTTCTACGTACAGAGTCCTCAATAATAAATTAGTACAGCTAGAGTGGAAAAAATATGCCGTACCACGACTAACATGTCGTGATTTTAGTCTCATGCCGTGATCAAGTTAATTTTGTATGTGCCGTGCTGTGATAAAATGTCAAGGAATAGTCACGTTACGTGAGTCATGTGTGCCTAAACGTGCTGTGACCAAACGTGACTCACGTGACCATTTAATCATAATTTAGGTTAGTTCATTTAAGATTCACCATTTGATCAAAATCTAACGGTTTTAATTACACGTGACTCGCATGACCACGTGCCATGACTAGGTGTCGTGCCGTGCCAAAATTTAAAAGATGATCACTGTACGCAAATGGTCACAACACGGGACATGCGAATCACAACATGTGATCGACACGCGTACCGTACCGTAACTGTGCCATTCTGTAATGTAACCGGCTCTGCTATGTCATTTTTCCCGCTTTAAGTACAGTGGAGAAGTTTGGGCTGATAACGGGCATATATACTTGGACGATTGGCTATTTTTGGGGAGTCCGGCTAGTATGACATCGGTGTCATATGACACAAACTCCAAAATTGATTGGATATAGTTCAAACGACTAATCCGAACCGTTAAAACCGATTTACTTTATGAGTGATGCATTTACCTACAATTTTTTATATTTTTGAATTATTTTAATATCAGATCGAGAGGTAAAAAATATTGAAAAATGAATGCATTAAAAATAACTTAAAAACTCACAAATTTGACTGCTTGACTTGATACTAAATAAATTCGAAAAATTATAAAATTTGCATGTAATACACAACTAATGAAGTAGATCGGTTTGAACCGTTTGGATTCACTGTTAGAAGTTGATTAGGTAGATTTTTGAGTTGGTATTATATAGGCTGAAATGACACTAATGTTATACTAGCCGGACTCATTCTTGGGACTCACTATTGAAGAGTTGTTTCACATAGATTACGGCCACAGGAAAGACATCCCATTTGGTTCAGACTGGGCTGACTAAAAAGTTTGGGCTGATAACGGGCCTAATAAAGTAATCCAAGAGAGAATTGGTTCGATAAATCACCCCTGTTCAAAATTTACCAAGTTCTTTTTTTTTTTAGGAAAAAGCCGTAGGTGATTTATTACTAAGCTTCTGGACTGATTGGGAACGTAATTCTTCTTTTTCTCTTTCGTTGGCGTTGTTGCATTTTGCTAAATTTTGTTTTTCTTTAAACGCCATCTAAATTAGTAAATTAACCTTGGAAGTTGAGACATTATTCTAATGAAAATTCACATCCAATACAGCCCCGGCCAATTAGGGGTGAAAAGGGTCGGATATTATCCGTCCGTATCCGGATCCATATTCGGATTTTTGCGGATTCGAATGGTCGGATACGGATACGGATACGAATACAGATATTATTTTTCGGATACGAATACGAATTCGGTATCAATTTCAGAATCGGATACAGATTCAGATAATTATCTGGATCTGGATATTTAGTCTTTTCGGATATCCGGTTTTTTGGGTTTCCAACTTTGCTTCTTTCTGTTTTCCAAATCTCGATACTTATTGCAAGTAGTGGAGCCATGGCATGCATCTCTTTCTCTCTGCCTTTCTTTATTATGGCAGTTTTCATGTGTAACCTAGAAGTATTTTAATAAGAAAATATTACAAGAAAGTATTTTCTGAAAATATGAAAATTGGATAACTTTCAACTCCATTTACGGTGCTACCAGTATGGATGATATCTTTGATTGATATTTGAGTATATTGATATGCTAACTGTTCTAAGTTTTACTTTTATTTTTAACCGGAAAAAATAATTTGTTATATAATGTTAATTTTGTTGTTATATACGAATTAGAAATTCGATTTACATTCGTATTCGTATTTGTATTCAACTAAATCTGATTAAATCTGATCTGTATTCGTATTCGCTTAATATCCGATCTATATTTGTATTCATATTCCAAAAATAAAAATGAATACGAATATGATGAATCCGTATTCGATCCGTTTTCACCCCTACGGCCAATACATACTACGGAGCTTTGTGAAGGAGAACAAAAAAGTGAGGTTTGTAAGACACTGATTGATGGGAAATTTCCTTTCATTTTCAAAGAATTGAGGCCAAATCATGTGGATTTTCATGAAACCACTCCGTAGGAATTGGAATTGGAATTTATCACAAACCCACCATTCCGAAAAGAGAAATCGTAGACCTCTACATATATTCATTCGATCCTTTTTCTTGCCCCTAATGATTGCATTGCATATATACTTTAAAACCAACCAACATTCCATAACGCAATGCAATCACTGTCATCATCAATAAATCACCCTCCAATGGTGATAGAACTTAACATGCGGACCCCACCACACAAGAGCAATTTATATATTAATTTTTTATGTCATTTTTAATTGCAAGAATACTCGAATTTGTTTTTTGTTTTTTTGTAATTTTTTGTAATTGTGTTATAGTATGATGTAGAAAAAGATGTATAGGTTCAGTTGTTGATATTTTATATTAAAAGAAAAAATAAATTATAGACAATAGATATAGAGTGAGTCTATGGTACTATGCATATCACGATTTAGTCCGTAATGCAGATCAATATTTTCGTTTTCAAAATTCTAATGATCGATCTGAACCGTTCAAAATAATTTTCATATGAATATGTATTTGCAGACCAAATTTTATATTTTTTTAAATTTTTTTACTATGTTTTAAGATAGGTAGAAAATCACTGTTTTTCATATTAAGTGATTTTTTATCTATCTTAAAAAATAGTAAAAAAATTCTAAAAAATATAAAATTTGATCTGCAAGTAGATATTCATATAGGGATCATGTTGAACGGTTCGGATCGACCATTAAAATTTTGAAAATGAAAATATTGACTCGTATTACGGAGCAACCCATGATATGCATATTACCATAGACTCACTCATAGATATATATAAAATCTGAATCATGATGCAAAGTGAATGTCAGAGAACAATTGTTGAGGGGGTGAGTATTCCTTGCAGTACCGGAGGGGATAAATAAAATAACATTGAGCCTTGTAAAAATTATTTTGGTGTCTATTTAAATTATAAGGGGTCCACTTTGAGATAGTGTCACGTTAAAACGGACAATGCAAATCTCACTCTACACAGTAGAGTACCGTACTGGTTAGTCTGAACCCTTGTTGAGAGGAGGGTTGGAGAAATCTTGATTCTCAACTATTATTTTGCAATATAAATACTTTAAAATTTTTTGTTTAAATATAATTATTGGTTAGTAATTGGTGCCAAAATATTTTCAATTCAAGAAATTTTCTACCTCAAGGTATATTATTCACGTAAAGCTCCTTTATATATATTTTTAAATGATGTGAAATGGTTGGTGTGAGTTCCCAAGAATTTAATAATTTTTAATTAGGAGATTTATGAAAGTTCAGAGCAACTAAGGAGTCAGGAAAAAAAAATTTGGAGACCTCTCAAATTTTGTTTTTGGAGATTCCATGATTTAGAAGGAAAAGATTTAGGTCCTGTTCGGCCGCTCTATTGTTCTTGCTGGAAAAAAAATTCAGTTCAACTGATTTTTTTTTTCCCACGTGAACAATAGTTTTTAGTTCAATTTCCGTACCCATGTCCATTCTCAATGGCCCGCCGAACAAGCCCTTAAAATGTATTTGAGGGATTTCTAAATGAAAACAACTGGTTAGATTTCCTAAAAGGAAGTAACACAATGTTGATATTGGTGTTACTGGAAATCTAGTCATCCCAAATTTAACACAAGATTTCTTACCTAGCGAGGGATCACTAACATCCAATATATAACTATGCTTTATAACAAAGTTAGTATAATTTTTTCATTTTTGAAATAAAAGTTTATACGTTTGCGTCAGCTGCTCTATACAAACAGGGAAAGTTTCTCTCAACTCAACAAACTTTTTGTTTGGAGTATTAATTTCCTGATCTCGAAGATTGTATATATATATTTTTATGTAAATCATGTTCCACCGAGAACTTATTTAATTATTCCAACATCAAACACCATATCTGCTTTTTTATATTTGACAAGGAAAGATATGACCAAACAGAGCAGCTCTGTAGTTAACATCTGTCAAAGCTTATTCCACTAAAACACTAAAACTATCCTTATGAGAGAAAAGGAAAATTATTTGGACCGAAATTAATAATAAAAAAAAGAAGAAGAGAGAATGTCCATAGATATTGTATCAAATTCGGTTTGATATCTGATCTGAGCTATTCGTTTCATTTCAAGATTCATGCACATCGCTTCAAGGTTCATGTGGATCAAGTTTTTATGAATCTTAATACAGACCGAATGAACATCAGATCAATTTTGGTCCAATGCTTATCGGACACCCCCTTATGTTATGAAATTAATATATTAATTTCTGAAATTAAATATGAATTAAATCATTATAAATCAATATGCTATATTGAGTTGTGTGGATCATGATCTTAATATAGCTATATTGAGTTGTGTGGATCATAAATCAATATGCTATATTGACTGAAGAGTTACGCCTAAGCAAAAATTACAATTTGATTTTATATTTATAGTATATGCAAGGCTCGTACATATTTATAAATAAACAGCTCTCTTTTTTCATCATATCTGTTGACATTTCGCCGTCTACCGTGAAAAAAAAAAGTTATGTTTGAAAGATTGGGACTTTTGGGACAACAAATTATAGGATTATATATATGCATGCAAACAGTTCAGATTTGGGTTGATAATATATGATCAATAGATGTATATATAAATCATACATTCCATAAGTGAGAGAAAATAGAGAGAAAAAGAGAGTCGTCATTTGGTGTTAGTATATCGACTACGACTACTTTTTATTTGCTCGTGTAAATATTTAGTAAAGACGCGGTTATTGTTACTATTTGCTCGTGTAAATATTTGGTGTGATCATTAATTTATATCTTAAATTTAGTTTTACACATAAATTTTAATTTAAATAAACATTGATTGATTGGTTGAAATTGAATTGTCTATATATATAGAGTCCGACTATGGTACTTCATAGAGTAAAACATGTTTGTACTCTACGCTATATCTTCATTTTCAAAGTTCAAATAGCCGATCCGAATTGCTCAACATGTTCTCCATATTGAAATGTACTTGGAGATCAAATTTTACATTTTTTAGAATTTTTTTATTATTTATTAAGCCACTTTAAAAATCACAGATCTACTGCGAAAAGTAAATTTTTTTACTGTTTTTACTGTTCACAGTGGATCTGCGATTTTCAAATTGACTTAATAAATAGTAAAAAAATTCAAAAAAATGTAAAATTTGGTCTCCAAGCACATTTCAATATGAAGAACATGTTGAACAGTTTGAATTGGTTATTTGAATTTTTAAAATAAAAATATAGTGCCATAGAGTAAAAACTTATTTTACTCTATGAAGACCATAGCCCAATTCTCTCTCTCTCTATCCTATCCCAATTTCGAACATCCCGATCCTTCTAAAAAAATAACTTTGTGGAATCTATCTCCCTCTCTCTCTCTCTCTCTCTCTCTCTCTCTCTATATATATATATATAAGTAGAACTAGGGTGCTCCTAGGAGTATCAAGCCCCTTTGTACTCTTAACTCTAAAATCTATCGGATTAATTTCGAACGACGAATCCAAACTGTTGAAATCCTTCTACCTTACGAGTGATGCGTCTACATGTGAAAATTTTAAAGTTTCAAATTAATTTAGTATAAAGTCAGGTGGTCAAAGTCTTCCAAAAAATGAATGCATTAAAATTAATTTAGAAACCTTCTCAGTTTGACCACTTGACTTTATACTAAGTTAATTCGAAACTTTAAAATTTTCACATGTAGATGCATCAGTCGTAAAGTAGAAGGATTTCAACGATTTAGATTCGTCGTTCGAAGTTAATCCGATAGATTTTAGAATTAAAAGTGCAAAGAAGCTTGGTACTCCTAGGAACACTCTAGTTCTACTCTCTCTATATATATATATATAGTAACAGTAGATGAAATAGAAGATTGCACGTTGCCAGCATTGCGGTGGACCAACACAAATTTAGTGCTATCTCCTAGCAAGGACAGAATGTATGTTTTTTGTCGTTTAATTGTCACTTGCTGCTTTATTTCCTACCACTCCAAAAATAGTAATGGGAATTTAAGGGCATTTATTGTAAGATAATTATTATTTTTTTCCTTGCAAAAGCAGACAATGCTATTTTATATTATCACTCAATTATTAGTCATGTATGATATATACTTTCACTCAATTATTATTATTATATTTATTATTATTATCATTATCATTATTATTATTATTAGTAGTAGTAGTCGTCGTCATGTATGATCTCAACACAACCAATTAATTATGATTTTAAGTCTCATTTATAATGAGCAATTGATTATTAGTTACAAGTCGTATGACTTGCTTTTTCATCATGAAAAATAAATTATATCATACTAGTTAGTATTTAAGGTAAAATCCATTTACGACAACATCCCGAGCTCTACAAATTAAATGGCAAAGCATGCTTGGTTGGTACTACTATATACGTACACATGAAATTAAGCATGGTAAAATGGCGAGGACGTACGAGGCGGTCTGATACACATTGGATCAAATTTAGTTTGATATTGTCATAGTTGTCTAATCTGCATTGAAATTCATAGGGACAACTTTGGCAAAGGCAATGCTCTCTGTATGGAAGGTCGCTGGTTCGAAATCCGAAAAAAGTAATTATTTGTGGATATTAAATAGTTGAGTAGCTTGATCTCCAATCTTTACTAAAAAAAAAATTCTTGCAAATCTAGTGCACAGTAATTTTGATGTAGATCGGACAACTCCAACCAAGCATCGAATCGAGCCATGAGATGGGCCCCCATTTCTATGGACAGACCCACATGGTACCAGCCTATCAGGGGGCAGTTGCCCCCCTGAATTTTGAGTTTAACAAAGATCTATCTGTTTCAACTGACTTTGTCCTCTTTGAAATTTTGTTTGCTTCCCTCTGAATTTATAATTTGTAATTCGAGATAAATTTAGAGTTAAAATTAAAATAAATTTATTGAATGATTGATAATTAGAATTATAAGTTAGAACATAAGAAATTATAAGTTAGACCATTGAAAAATATAAGTTAATTTAAAAAAATTTGTTCGATGAAAATTTTAAATCCGCCCTTGCCCATTCCTGTCCGTATATACATACCTAACAATTTTTGCACAATAAAGCTTACATTAATAAAATTTGATCATACTGTACCTGATAAATGGAATTGTTATTCTAAAGTCCGGTACGATCTTATCATATAGTTGATGTTTCTCAAACCATCATTGATCATGACACCCTTCCATCACTCTCTTCATTAATTTGACGGTGAAGTCGTTGGATCAGACAGCGAGAGCCCGGCCAATTTTCGCAAAGTAGATTAATTTTGGGCAGGAACATTCCTCTTTTGTAATATTATGATTAAGTTCTAATAATCCATATATAGAAAAAAGCAAGTTCAGTTTTTCTTTTCTTTGTCAGCGCAACATCAGTTTTTTTTTAATTGACGACATGTTAGCTTGACAATTTTGCCCTTAAAAAAAATTATAATTTGAAAATCAAACGAGTAAAATAATATATATATATATGAGATGGACTATGGTACTCTATAGAGTAAAACGTCTTTGTACTCTACGCTATATCTCCGTTTTAAAAATTCAAACATCCGATCTGAACCGATGAACATGTTCTTCATATTGAAATGTGCTTGGAGACCAAATTTTATATTTTTTGAAATGTTTTTGCTATTTATTAAGCCACTTTGAAAATCTCAGATCCGCTGTGAACAGTAAAAACAGTAAAAATTTCTGGACCATCAAATCTACGATTTTCAAAGTGGCTTAATAACTAGCAAAAAAATTCCAAAAAATGTAAAATTTGGTCTCCAAGCACATTTCAATATGAAGAACATGTTCAATGGTTCGGATCGGGTGTTTGGATTTTTAAAATGAAAATATAGTACCGTAGAGTACCAACCCATTTTACTCTATAGAGTACCATAGCCCAACTATATATATATATATATATATATATATATATATATATATATATATATATATATATATATATATATATATATATATATATCTCTATATCTCATTCACTGAAATTACTTAGAGTGGAAAAAACGTGCCGTGTCGTGACTAACATGCCGTGACTTTGGTCTCGTGCCATGTCGTGACTAAAATGTTGAGGGTGGTCACGGCACGCAAATCACGCTGTGACTCGCGTGCCGTGTCTAAACGTAACTAGTCACGTTTCTCACACTTAACTATTTTTTCATAATTTAGGTTAGTTTATTTAAGATTGACCATTTGATCGATCAAGATTTACGGTCCTAATTACACGTGGCTCGTGTGACCACGTGCCATGACCGGATATTTCGCGTGACATGCCGTGCCGTGTCAAATTTTTAAAAGATGGTCACGGCACGCGACACACGAGTCACGGTACGAAACAGTCACACGTACCGTGCTGTTCCATGCCATAAACGTACCGTTCTGTGACGGAGCCAACTCCGCCGTGCCATTTTTTCCACTCTACTTGTACTGAGAGCCAAAACTGCTGTACCATCCGATTATAAAATTCGTTTGCTGCTTCTAATTAATAGCTAGTGCGATATATATGAAAGATAAAGATAATTTTGTGTCTACTACTAACTGAGGCTTTCATTTGTCACCGAACTGGTAGCACTACATTGTTAGTTCGTCTCTTTCGTTTCTGCTCCAATAACCACAATTAAAGTCACGTTTTGTACAATTGCACATTTAAAGTTCCTAATTAAATCATGGTTCATGCATGTAAATATTGATCCTTAGTTATCTTATATATTTATATATATATGACGACATTCTTCAGTAGCTTTTATGGACAATTGGAGACAGAATGAGAAGTCAACATGCTTGTATGGGTTTAGTACGGGAGTAATAATTATATGCTCGATCACAACATGCTTTTATGAATGCCATTAAATACTACAACTATCTCACCTATCGAAGCAAATTAATAACCGATCGAGACAATATTGATTCTAGGTTAGGCTCAAGTAAATCTGGATGCAAGTATAGATTCATTTTGGTTTTTTAATATTTACCGTATATAGAAAAGCCATGCAATAGAATGATTACTTTAATAGATCTTTCATGATTTAATCAATTCAAATTTGATATAAAATCCGTTTATTTTAACCTTTTAGTTTCAATAACATTATAAAAAGTACCTGATGATGTGCGGTAATATCCTAGACTACCTGATGATGTGAGGTTTATTTTAACCAGTTTAGTCAGGACAAAAGTCTAAACTATCTGACAGTAAAAGGTGTTACGATAATATCCTAACAATGAACACACAATCCATGCCATAGATGAATCCAAAGTCCAAAAGTAAAGTAGAGTAACACTAGTCCATAAGACATATTGCTAAATGTTAAACTAGATACAAAAGAGTTATAGAAAAAAATCTTCATTCATCATCAGCAGTAGCACCATGCAATACTATCCTCATGCTAGGAGGATTTATTTTTCCTTTTTTGAGTAAAGCTAGGTTAAAGGTCAAGTTGCCTAGCAATTTAATATCTACAAAGAATCTCACGTTCCGATTTTGAACATGAGACCTCCTACACAAAAAATAACAAAATGTATTGTTATTGTGACTAGGTCAAAGACTATATTCTTAAAACTGAAAGATAATATATTTGTCCCAGTAAATTATTATGGATGTCAAAGATGTACGGCCGGTTTATGTATACATATGAATATATATATATAGAAGTTTAGAGACTGAAGACTCTTAAAACTGAAACTCAACCTTGCTGGGAATCTTTGTGATCAAGAGCGAGGGAGATCCTTGGCCGCATCTGCCAAGTTTTTCAGAAAAAAAGAGAGAGATGGAGGTTTCACAAAAATAAAAGAAACAGCGAGAGAAAGAGAGAGAGAGAGAGAGGGGTTAGGTGAGATGTGGTTTGCAAGGTGGAGAAGCAGGGCACGTGCATTACTATCTCCTCCATGCATTTCATTGGAAATTTCTTTGCTTGAAAATAGTAGGCATCCATATATGTATATGTATGTATGCGTCGGGTAAAGGTTGAAGGATGGATGGTCATGGATGTGATGGTTCTTCATGTGCCCGTCTTTTCCACCTAGCATAACCCCATCTTGTTAATGGATGAGCACAAAACTTTTGCATAGATTCAAGGTAACCAAGCCAAACTTGATTTTCTTTATCTTTATCAATTAGGTAAAACCAGAGAGTATATTTATAAAATATAATTTCATACGTACTATACTGGCATAACCAACGTACGTTTTTATTTTTCTTTGATCTTCCGAAGAAACCAGCAACGTGTTGGAAGGATTAAGATATCAGTCAAATTTATATGGTGCCAATTTATAAGTAGAGATGAATTCACTTCTTATTATTCATATAAGTTTTGAATATGAATATAGTTGAAAAACTCTAGCCGCCACTACCTTTTCTCCTCCTCTTATCTTTTCTCCTCTAGCTCGTTTCTCTCACTCTTCTAGATCTCACCTCCGATATAGCTCCTCCCCTCTCTCACGGCTCTACTTTCTTGAGTAGAGAGAAAAATGAGAGAGAGGAGGGACCGAAGCCGAGCGGAGCCGATCAGAGCCGAGAGTGCGGTATTGTCAGAGTTCGGAGTATTTAGTCTCTACATCTTCTCGATCGGAGCACGGGTGAGTAGATCCGGACGTCGGAGCGCGACGTCGATCGAAAGAGCGGATCCGATCGTAGAGAACTATAGAGTTTAAGGTAATAGAGTACTTATGAGTGTATATAAGTGAGATTAGAATTTTAGAATTATTTAGAGTAATTTGGAGAATTTTGTGAGAACAAAAATTTAGATTTTGTATTGGAGAGTCATTTGACTCGTTGTAAGTTCGTTTTTTATATCAATAAAATTGTTAGTTGGCATTTAAAGCCACTAACCTTCAAAAAAAGAATATGAATATAGTTGGACTGGTATATTTCCTAACATAAATTCCTGACTGCTTTACTGGTACGCTACTTGTAATTTTATACATGTTGCTGGTACAATAGCCATATTTGTTTTTTATGATTTATTTATTTATTTTGATTGGGTTTGTGTGTCTGTGGGGGGGGGGGGGGGGGGGGTGTATTTATTTATTTATTTTATTAAAACAAACAATTCAGATCTCATTCTATTCGGTGCAGTATTGTAAATATATTCATGACCCGAAATTATACAATTATAACATGTTACATGGCAATGAAACATGCAAAAATAAAATGCCAGTAAAAGAAAAAAAGAAGACAAATTGGTGCTGAGCAGAAATACAAACTACTGTACTGGTACACTGACTGTATACCGCTATTAACCCAACAATTGCATTATGAAATGCCCAGATTAGATAACTTAATTTTGACAAACAATTTATTTGACATCACATTAATTTGACGAACCTAGCTAGTTGAAAGTAATTGTCTAATTATCTAGCTTCCTATATATATTAATCGACACACCAAAAGTTAATAATATACTAATTCTTTCCTACTTTAAATAGCTGCCAATCTTTTCATAACCAGTATCAGATACCTGGTCAATTTGTATTAGGAACTTCCTTGGCTATAAGCATCTTTACATTTAGGTCAAAGAGAATTTCAATCAATTTCAAACTTGGTGTTACAAAAATTGAGCTAAAGAAATTCTACTTGAGATCATAAAAGTGTTGAGGTTAATTTAATTTACAAAAAAATTATCATCTTTTTTTCTTGTAAAAGGGCTGGTGGCCTATATATGAGTACAATTATTAAATTATTGTACTTGAGAACTTTCTCTTGAAGCACTTGTATAATTTTAAAATTTCTGTTAATATCGATAATGTAAGATCTAGAACATCTGATACGGAGATGAGCCAGAAAAGTTCATAGCTACTGTCAAAAATGTTAATATTAATTACTATCCAATTTTCTGGAAGCTGATATAGGATTAGGAGTTGAATGCATTTTGATATCAATTCCAAAAGCAATTTATAAATTTACGAGGAATTGAAGCACGCCCGCTCTACAAAAAAAAAAAAAAATGAGAAAAGAGACTCATAATCTTAAGAATTTAAGAATTCTCCAAGAGGAAAAGTAAAACATAAACAAAGGCAACTGATATTCCAAATTTAGATTAAAGTTGTAAAGTTCCTACAGTACAAAGAAACATGTAATACAAGTCAGACCGATACAAATTGAATTGACTTAAATATTTCCATGAAGTTGATAGAAAAATCCATGAGAATCATCATCACAGAAATCATTTTTTTTCAAGTACCCAGTCCCAGTTGGCCTTATACCATGACAATTATGTACTTATCTTTTAAATTTGAAAATAACACTTATCTAAATTGAACAAGACCTGCCGTAAAATTTGTAGAATTGGAAGGAATTGAATTTCGCTATCATTAAAGAATATTCCCTGAAAAACAGATTGCTTCCAAAGGGGAGGCTGGATGGAATAAATGTAACACGGTTTTGATTAGAGGTGTCAATTAATGGTACCCTTTTATTCATTTACCTGACCCGTACCGTATCTGATAAGATGGATACGGGTAAGATTTTTTTTTGTAAACTTATTGGGTACGGGTAAAGCCTATTTTGTACTCGTTACCTGATCGGGTAATTATAAAAAAATTATATTTATGATATATATTAATAAGCACTAAAAATAATAATTTAATTAATTTACTTGCGCTTAGCATGATTAGATTTTTTTTCAATAAAGTACTATACATGCGTGAAATGAATGTATATGTTTTAATATTTTATTTAATAAATAATAAAAATAATTATTATATTAGTATTACCCGTTATCTACCCGCTACCGTTTCGTTATCCGACAACCATAACGAGTAAAGGTAGGATACCGGTAAGATAATTTGAAACGGCTAAGGGGAGAATACGGATAAAGATAATTTGTAACGGGTACGGGTATGAAAATGCTTCCACCTGACTCTTACTGTACCCGTTGACACTCTAGTTTTGATAGAAAAGTTGCATGATTTATGAATTTTATTTTAAAATGACCATAAATTTTGATTTAGACATCTGCACTGCCTTCTCAAACTTGTATTGTTATATTTTTGACTTCAAAGTGGTCCCTAAAGCTTTCAATTTACCTGAGCTGGGATGGCACATACTGGTACTGATATCAGATGAAATTAAATACTTTTTTTTAAACTTCTTTAAATGGTTTTTCCCTTTCGGTGCTTATTTCGCAACTAAGGTAATCTGAGAAACAGCTGGGGGGTTTATTCACTGGCAATGTTCTTACTGAGGCCAAATTGAGTTTAATATGAAACTCAAATTGCACAAAACATACGACTGAGTGGGCCTTTTTGCGCCATCATTGCATGGTACATAAATAAAAAACTTCACATTCATCACTTCAAGGTGGTGCCAATGTCTAGCTAACATTTTTTTTTTTTAACAATGTGAAAATATATAATCGCCTAGTCTGCAACAGAAATTTATCAAAGAAAGACATATTTTGTAGGAAGAATAGAGTCAATAATTAATTCCCATGAGAACATTAGTATTCTTGAGTTGTATTTATACTTCTTCAACCCAATTTTGTAACATTTGCTCAATCCCCTGTTTCTTGTGCAAGTCCAATTATGCCCTTTCAAATTCAACAGAATCAGGATTTTAGATGTTATAACTCAGCTTGGCACGAGAGAGGGTTGGTAAGTCTGATCTAACGACAGAACAGAGCTAAACCATGATATACTAAAAAGGAAGACTACTTGAATCTTGTTTAAGAGATCTGTATTTCATTTTTCGGTCATGCGAAAACAAGCACATATTATGGAGTGTTTGGATATAATTTTACGGTATATAGGGACTAAGGAGGGGCATCTTTGGAAAACACATACAATTAGTTTTTTATATGTGAACCAGGATCTCTTCCATGGTAAATGTTTTTTTCTTTTTCCAGTAAATGTTACAGATGATATTCCTAAAAATACCAAGTTTCAATCAAGCATACCTGTAACCGAGTGGCGCCTTAGAATATTTTTTCTTAAAATACCGAAATTGGCCTCGATTGTTGCTTACTGGTAACTCTGAAAGTAGCAGCAATGTAAGTTCGCCAGACACTTGGCAAAATATGTGTAGACTTTTCAGGAATGATTTCCTATCAAAGGGAGCTTGGCCCAAGAAGGATATTTCATGGAGTAAAAAGACTCAAGTTCGATGGAGATTGGAGAGAATTGACACAGTTTACTCGTGCTTTTCAAGTATGAAGTTGAATTTTGGATCAGATATCTCCGTATACTTATCCAAATTCGTGTCGTATACCAATTTGACTTTGCAGTGGTCCCTCAATCTTTACACCTTACCCCAGTTAATTCCATAGCTGGTGTTGCTAGATCTCTTTGTATTACAATTAACCAGGATCCACAGACCATGTTTTCGTACCATATCACTTGTATCCGTGTGTAGTAGAATACTGATACCGGCTAGACTGAAGTTAGTTCATTTCTGCTTCTTTTAGTTTCTCAAGTGAGATTTACAAGAACTAGGACAAATGGATTCTAACTAGTTTAGGCTCTAAGAAACCGAGAAAAAGAAGAAGCACAGTTGTTTAATTTTGGGGCAGAACTCCAACTGATGAAAGTAATTTATGCTATTTTTTTTTTAAGATTCTCATATATTATTTACTACTATTGTGCCTGTGTGTGTTGCAAGGGAAACATATTATAAAAGAATAAAAAAAAAATTATACAAAAATGACATATTTTCATAAAAAATTTTGACTAAATGACAAATAAATGACATCTACACATAAATAATATTTACATATAAAAAATCTCAAAGAAAATGTCATAATAAATGACAAATAACATTCTTTAAATGATATAAAAAAAGAATAGAAAGAAGTGAAGACATGACCTATCAATTATCAATCCATTAAAAAATTCTTTAAAAAACATTTAAAAAATAGAAAGAAATCATGACCAGTCAGAAAGATGACACAATTTGTATGTGAAGAGTGTGTGTAGCAGGTACATGCCTATATAAATTTAGATTTTTACACGTAAAAAACATGAAAAAGATGTATAGACTCATAATATCTTATCGGAACGCTGATATTCAATATGAAATTTTATCTTTTAATCAAAAGCCATTGGCGAATCATGCCATCTACGTGCTTAATATAAGAATGGAGATGTCATCTGTGACTTCTATGTTGTTTTGTGTTTTGTGAATATTAGGGACCTGCGTGCCAATTTGCTTGTTGTCTATCTGAATCAGTATTGTAAAAAATATCTGTTTTGGTCAATTAATCAGCTGATTATTCGTTGGCAGTGATCAAACCGTCATGGATTTTCCTGATTAATCGGCCGATTATTCCCGATTATTCACTTGGCAGTACCCTTTCTGTCTGACGAGCGCATACCGTTATTTACAACACTGTTCTAAATGACTGATGTGTGCATTTAAAACTAATCTAACGGTTCAATGGAATTGGTGGCAATCAAAAGGCCGCTATTTTTTTTAAAAAAAAGAGCAAAATAATAAGCTTTTGAATGCTTTGGCATTAACTTTTCTGTTATTGTGACTTAGACAGTTACAATATTTCCAAACAAATGTAAGCAATGATAGGAGAGTCAAATTTTCCAAAATATAACAAAAAAAGTTTCCAGAGTAAAAAGAACAAAAGAACATCACACACATGATTTGTGCAGATCAAATTGGAACAATGGATGTGGCAAAAATTTCCACCCCAGGAATGCTAGTCCAGCTGAACAACTATACAAAAACAATTTATGTCAATCAGCTCTTCCCAAAAAATGTTATGAGCATGGCCAAAACAAGAACATGGTCATTTCTTGGATATATTGTTAATCGAAATTTTCGCCGTGAATAAATTATCTTATTCAATTTATACAACAGATAAGTCTGCAAAAGAAATAAAAGAGAAAAAAATCAGACATGTATACTAAAGGTTCCTGTCTATAATTTACTTCTTTATCCTAACTTAATTATTTGCATTTCTTTATTATGAAGTTGATGGAGGGAGCAATTTTTGAGTTTGGAAATTATGGATCAGGTCCGTACCACTATGGTACCATTACATGCTGGTCTACCAGCAGTGTCCTATTTTAATTTCTACTTTGTTTCTCTCCACTTAAATGATCTTTAACCATTAATTAAGTTTTGTAGCTCTTAATTTTAGTTCTAGCCCAATTTTAAATAAGCAAGTATCAGTACAATATCAATATGAACCAGCTTATGAAATTTTTATGCTGCCATAATTTACCTGAGCAACTACAGTATCTTCCTTAGTGATAGTGCAGGATCTGCTGAATGGGTTACCAGTCAACCTGAAGCTCGGTTCTGAGTCTTCAAGATTTCTTTCTAAGAAGAATACATCTATCACTGTTTTAAATCTTGAATCAGACAGATTTCGTGCTGTGAAAATCAAATCTTTGAATTCATTAGCATGCCCTCTAAAGGCTTTCCACTCATCCTACATCAGAGAATTAACAAAAAAAATGAAAAAAAAAATAGACAAAACAAAAAACAAAAACAACTTATGCTGGTAGTTCAGATTACCAATTTCCTCGCTCTTCTTAACTTTTATAAGGCTTTCTCTGATTAGTTACACCATTAACAATGTTAATTATTGGGCACATTATGTTCAATTAGTATGCACAGTAAAACTCAAGGTCTCAGGGGACTTCAAAAATGATTTTTCTTTGTTCAATTATGCAAATTGTATATCATTTTGCGAAACAAAATCGAACTAGTAATTCCAATTTCAACTAATTTGATTTTTCTCAACTAAATATATATAAACATAAAACCAAAAGCAAATACACTGAGAAAGGAGAAAAGAGAAAAGAGAAAAGATTAAGCTTACTTCCTCATGGACGACAGTAATCAGCGCAGCACCGGAGGCGTCAAATAGAGTCATGACATGTCGACCGGGTGACGTGGAAGAAGATCCACCGTCAATCACTCGGTAGGCGAGAGATCCGCTCGAATCGCAGACTGTAAGATGGCGCGGGGAAAAGGGGAAGGGCGATTTGGTAATTTTGTAGTCGACTGGTATCTCCCAAGGTGCTGGTATTACAGGATACGAGGCCATAGGAGCCCGACGGCCTCATTAGTGGGGGATTTGTTGGAGATTCGAATCGGATTAATGGACCAATTGTTTGCTTCTTCCCCGAGAAGAACGGTCGCAGACTTACGGAACCAGCTTGGGTCCGATGCCCATTGGACTCTAACTGAGTAGGATGAGTTTCATAACCGTCCGATTTGCTTTAAGACCGTGCGCACGGATATTAAAGCGAATGCGTACGGATATTAAAGCGATTCACACAGATCTTAAAGTAAATAGGACGGTTATGGAACCATCGAACTCAGTTTGAGTCCGATGGGCATTGGACCCAGGCTGTTCTCCAGACTTACTCGGCAGTGTCGAAATAGGGGTGCGTTTCCTCTGAGATATCTCAAATTTTACGTGACCGACGTGTCCGGTGCCTATTCGGGGCACAATGGGGGCTTAGTTTTAAGATTCGTGCATAACGTATTTGAACGATTAAGATGTTCCAAAAAGTCACGCAAATTTTGAGATATCTCAGAGGATTCGAAATCGCTTCTTCCCCAAGTCGAAGAACACTTATCCTATGCATTAACTCAAAAGTGAATCTTTTGAGTTAATGCATCTCAGTCGTCTGATTTTGAATGGAGTAAATCTGAGCGTCTAATTTTAACAAAGTGATCTTTAATATTAGTGCGAATCTAGTCCGCACGGATGTTACACCAGATTGGATGGTCCAAATATATTAACTTAAAAATTTCCTTTTTGAGTTAATGCAGAGGATACGAGCTCCAAATAGAACGGTCGCAGAGACGCAGACTTACGCGTCAGTGTCAAAATAGGACGACTGGGCTAGATGGTCAACTTCGAGGACCGTTGATCAAAATCAGACGGTCATGACTGGCATTCAATCCTATCTGCTGTTCTCCTTACAAATTATTGAGAAAAGTTTGGGTCCATGCTTATCGTACGCAAATTTAGGTTTTGATGGGTATCAGAACAAAATTTGAATTTAAAGAACATCGAAACTGCTCTATATCTATCGAATTCAAATTTATTTTCGACAGGCGTTAAATTCAAATTGCACTACACATTAATAGTACCAAAATACTTATTATTAGAGAAGTACCATATTATTCCAAAAAGGAAATAAATTAGTACCAAAACTGCTGAATAGTATTGCAAAGGGTAGTCAACATTCAAAATTAAGATTCTAAATAACAATTATCACATCATCACTTTTAAGATCGAAAAAAAATATAACATAGTTATAGTTTTTAAGAATTGGTCTTCTATAGCGCAGCTGTCTCAATACTTAGAAGAAAAAAAATCAGCGTTTTTTTTTATGTCTAAATGCATGAGTTCAAAATCATTTATGAATACATGCATGCAAACATTTTAAAATAAGACATTATTGTTAAAGATTTTGTCGGGTGTTTTTTATGCGATATAAGCAGCATAAACTTATTATTGTACAAAAGAGGAGGATTGAATGATTGAGCTAAATTTTCAGATGGGCATGAAAATTGCACAAAGTCAGGTAGTGCTAGAGCTGTAAACGAGCTGGTTTGGGCCGAGCTGGATTTTAGCTCAGCTCATTAATTCTAGACCGAGTCTGGACCGAACGAGCTAGACTTAGAACTTCCGAGCTAAAACATCAGCTCAAACTCATGACGAGCTAGCTCACGAGTTAGCTCACTGAGTCTAGCTGGACATTGTTTTAAGAAGAAAATAAATTTTATAAACATTTTTTGACCGAGTTGGACCGAGCTGAACTGAGCTGGACTGAGCTTGACAGTATAAAATGCACACAAATTGATGTCTAGCCGAGGCTAGCGAGCAAGCTAGGTCCCAGCTCAAACTCGTTAATTCTGGACCGACCTAGTAGCGAGCTGGCTCGTTAACAGCTTGGTCTAGTAACGAACAAGCTGTTAGCGAGCGAGCTACATGCGAGTTACGATCGAACCACGAGCTATGAGCTTTTTTGCCACCCGTAAGCAGTGCTATCCGGGTTAAATGGGCCTAAAATTCACACTTGGGTAAATCAGTACAAACTAATGCGGTTCCACTACGACCATTTCTAGCACCGGTAAGAATTAACAAAATTAAAATCCATTGTCAATATGAAAGTTCGAAGACAACTAACACTTGTTTAATCAACGGGCCAGATCGGCCCGTAATTGGTTTTGAAACTGGGCCTTATGTTTTCATATCTGTTACATTAGTTTTACTGGACTTAATAGAATGTCAATCTATTGTTACTGGAAATTTTCATTTTTCAAAAGCTTTTTTAATAAACATATATATGCTTGTGTTTTGTATCACACTTTTAATTTTAAATTAAATATCTATTGAATTTGCACTTTCGTATTTTAACGGCACCAATAGACAATGAATAAAAGACTCCTAAATGCAATGATTTTCTTTTTCTTTGTAAGCATGCTGTATGTTTTTTTTGTTAATTATTTGCATTGTAATAAGGTTCCAAATAATACTTGTATTATTTTTTCAGCTCCTCTTCGTTTAGTTTTCTAACTCGTCGAAATTGATCGAATATTATTACTCAGTATTAAGAACTTTTCTCAAATATTATTATCCAATTGTACGGACAATATCTTCTTATTGGTACTATAAAACAGAAAATAATTTTAAATTATATCCACTGTTTTATTCCTGTAATCCATTTTCGGATTACTAACTCCGGTCAACTCCATATTTGAATTCTATATATCAAGACAAAATCTGTGGGGTCCCGGCGGCTGTTGTTTTTGGCTTAAACACATTATATGTAGTAAGATAGAATTTTGTAGCCATTGAATGAACTCATTTTTGAACGCTTTTAATTTCTAGACTATACTTGTCATAGTCAGTGACAAGTTGCAGCCCCCAAGTCAGGAGAGCAATTTGGGTCCGATGGGCACCATAACCGTCCGATTTGCTTTAAGATCCGTGCACATTGCTTTAATATCTGTATGTGTTTGCTTTAATATTTGTGCACACAGATCTGAAAGCAGATCGACGGTTATGAAGCCCATCGGACTCAAATTTGAGATGCCCATCTTTAGTTCGATGGACATCGGATCCAAACTGCTCGCCCAAGTCAGTGTATGTGTGTCAATAGAGAATTTGAATTCTCTCCATCTCACCTGTCATTGGTACTGCGGTTCCTTTCAAACCAACATTCTAATCTTCTCACAAAAGCGCCAAAAACAAGCTGAAATTAAAAATAAATTAAATGAACAGTGAATATCCAGAAATTTTTATTTATAGAAAATAATAAAAATAAGGGAAATTTTTTTTTATGCCACTCCAAAACTTCAAAATTAGAAAATTACCACTCAAAACAGAAAATTAGTTTTTTGCCACCCTAAAATCATAAAATTAGTGAATTTGTCCCAATTATACATTTATTATATAATTTTAATTAAAATTAGGTTGAAAACTATTGTATAAAAATTATATTTTCATATTTCTTAAAATACCCCTCAATTCAACAGATAACCTTAGCCTTTCTTCTCCTGGGCCTCTCTCTTTCAACCTCCGCCAATTTTGAAAGCAGGCTAGGAAGCGTTTTCTTTTCCCGGACAATTGAAATCATTCTTTCTGATTCTATCTACCCTCTGGATTAAGTGTATCTTCGCCATTTCATAGGAGAAAGATTATGCCGTTCTTTCAATCTCCTCTCCAATTGAGTTCATCTTTGACTCTCCAGTTTCTTCTACTGGATCCACTTTGGATGCATTGTACGAAACATCAGGTTCAATGGAGATCAAATCTCTCTCTTTTCTACTCTCAGTTATGGTCTTTCGGAGCCTGTTTTTTATTTCGGTGAGAGAAAAATGGTGAAGTCCTCTCTCATTATCAATCCCGTCTAGTGGGCTATTTATTCTTGATAAACTTGGTTTTAAGATAACTATACGACCATAACCTTGATTATTCTTTGATTTCTCCATCTCCCGAAAGGAATTATTTCTACTCCGTTCGTCAGATTGATCCAACCCACCAAGGCACTCCATAATAATTGCATTTGAATCTCTTGAGTTACAAATGGATTTAGCAAACTTTTTGGAGTAGCTTTCTCGAAAACTGAATTCAGATAAGCATGAGTCGAAATCATAGCAATTTGTTTGATTTTTGCAAAGGGAGCAACGGGGTGGGCTGATCTCTAGGTTTGATCGAGGAAGGAGAGACACACAAGGGCCCAGTTACATTTTCTCTGGATTTGTCCCCCGACTGGACCTATTCTGCTTCTTGGAGGAGGCGTATTTTAGGAAATATGAAAATACAATTTTTATATAATAGTTTTCAGTCTAATTTTAATCAAAATTGTATAACAAATGTATAATTAGGGCAAATTCACTAATTTCATGATTTTAGGGTGGCAAAAAACTAATTTTTACAATTTTCTAATTTTGAAGTTTTGGAGTGGCATAAAAAAAAATTTCCCAAAAAAAAATTTCCCTAAAAATAATGAATGTGTCATTGAGGGAATACAATCAATTAAATAAAAATAGATAAATTATGGATAACGGGTATTTTGATGTCATAGAAGTAATCAAATCATTCCTTTAATCACTTATAAAGAAACTGAACCAATAATTGATTTGGTTCTTTTACACACTTATGGATCCGCATCCTCCCAGATACCTGACTCAACATAATCTTAGTTGCTGATCTATATTGAAAGCAGTTAGACAAGAAACAGTGCTGCATTATAATATATTGGAACGGACACTTTAGTGCCTTTTATAAAAAAAAAAACTTGACTCAACATAATTGAAACAGACGGCTCAGATTTACTCTCAGCCGGTGCTTGTTCGAGGTGGCACAGGGACAGTATTATTTGTGCTTTGAGATTCGTGCCAAATTAAAAAGAACAATTTTGGACCTCCAATTCACTTGTTCTCAGTCTGTTAACATGAGGGGAAACGTCCTCCCAAGTCCCAAGTCCCAAGTCCCAAGTCCCAAGTCCCAACCTCCAATTTTTTTTCCAGGTTGATTCATATATATTTTTCTTATTTTTTAATATTTTATTATAAATAAAAATTCTAATGAAAATCGACAAAAGGATGAAGTAAGATTGTAAGAACCAATCATGCGGTCCCATCATTGCAAGAAAATTTGGGGAGATCTGGTATAGGTGCTTTTAAATATCTCAAAATGTGATGTACGCTCTCCGGGAAAAAGCATCCGCTATGCAAGACAAGGAAATGAGATGCACCTCACTCACTCACACCCGAAATTTTTATAAATATACAAAATACAAAATTATTTGAACAATCTATATATTTTTTGGACGGAATTCAAAAACTATCTAGACCGATCACACAATCATCGGTTTCATAGCCTGAAACCGCTGACATGGTGATCCATCCTCGAACCGCTCACTATATGTCATCCCTCCTAGAAAGGATGACTATGTCATCGGTTTCAGGCTAAGAAACCGATGACATAGTCATTCTTTCTAGGATGCCATAGATCAATGCTTGTTTAATTCATTTTGATTAATTATTTTAATTCATTTTGATTAATTAAATTAAATTAATATTGATTAATTATTTTAATTAATTAATTCAGAATAATTATTTTTTAATTAATTGAAATTAATTCATTTATGTTTATTGTATTATATTGAAGTTTTTATATGTAATTTGTTTTTATGTTTTGAGTGATAAATTACATTTGTGTGTTAGTTTTTTTGGAAGCATACTTGATACGTTGAATGTGTAGAATATAACATACGTAATAGAAATAAAAACATAATATTTGATTTTGGAGATAAACCCAACCAGTTTATAAATTTTATTTTGGAGATAATCGAAGTTATGATTAACAGTTACCGGGAACGAGTATTTGGGTCGGGTACTGTAGAGACTCCTTCATCATTGTACTAGATGTTCCCCCCAACAAAATTTTTCACACATATCATATTTGATTTTTGGTTGATCTGGATAACAAACATTTAAAAAAAATTAACCTTACAAAATTAATTAAAAAACTAACAATGTACAAACAAAAAATAAAATAACTCACATCAAAATTAAACGTTCAAAATGAAATTAATTAAAATTAATCTAAGTTAACTGAAGTTGAATAAAATGAATTAATTTCAATGAATTAAAAAATAATTATTCCGAATTAATTAATTAAAATAATTAATCAAAATGAATTAAAATAATTAATCAATATTAATTAAATTTAATTAATCAAAATGAATTAAAATAATTAATCAAAATGAATTAAAATAATTAATCAAAATGAATTAAAATAATTAATCAAAATGAATTAAAATAATTAATCAATATTAATTTAATTTAATTAATCAATATTAATTAAATTTAATTAATCAAAATGAATTAAATTTAATTAATCAAAATGAATTTAATTAATTTAAGTTAATCTAAATTTAATTAATTTAAATTAATCTAAATTTAATTAATTAATTTAAATTAATTATAAATATAATTAAACAAGCATTGATCTATGGCATCCTAGAAAGGATGACATATAGTAAGCGGTTCTAGGATGGATCACCATGTTAGCGGTTTCAGGCTATGAAATCGATTATTGTGTGATCGGTCTGGATAGTTTTTGAATTCCGCCCAAAAAATGTATAGATTGTTCAAATAATTTCGTATTTTGTATATTTATAAAAATTTTGGCACTCACACACACATATGAGCCAACTTGTTTTGAGAATTAAAGATGGTGTTTTATTTTCTGCTCATATTTTCATTTTTAAAATTCAAATAGTCGATTAGAACCTTCTAACATGATCTTCTTAAAATATAATTAGAGATCAAATTTTATACTTTTTGAATTATTTTTACTACTTTTTCAGAATTTTTTAAAATTATTTTTATCATCGAGACCAAATACTAGCTCCATCATTGTGTTTGTGTACAAATATGCATGATATCCTTCCAATTTATTTCCTTGTTCTTAATGGATTAAAATGCATAAAGAAATTCTATACAAAATAATTATTAATTAGTGGCCCAGGAAACTTTCCTCTTTTAAAGTAAAACAACAATATTTTTATTTGATAAAGTAAACAACAATTGTCTCTGGTCCCGGTTGCAATTTAGAAATTAAACATTTTTGCAGAGGGTAAGCAAAAAATTACGTTATCCATACGCAATGCTACTGAGATACATTTTTATTTTAGCCGTTAATTTGGATTCAATATTTTTACGTTACCATGAATAGTATTATTTGATATTACATTCTCTAGAATTCTAATATTTCATAGAATGATATATAGTGTCAACCAAACACTCTTTTAAAACTAGTTTTTCTCTTTGACCCACTGCAAAAAAAAAAAGAAATAAAGGAAAAAAAAAATCAATACCTTAATTAGATGCGAAATAAATGGGTATATATATCATATTTGTCATAAATAGATTTGATATTTGTTTCATACAGGATGGATGTGTAACATACCATATCATTAGCAATCTAATTCACGATGAATGTTAGCGCTCCATTAAAGTTAAAAATTTTAAAAGAAAAAAAAACTTGACATTGTAATTACTTTGTACGATGTCCGATTTTTTTATTAATCGAAAATAAAATAAAAAAAATATCACGGAAGGTGATCATTTTACTGAAAAATCGAAATATAGGAAAAACGGGATGGTTTATCCCATCTGATATGTAGCTGGACGAGATAAACCATCCCGTCCGTTAATATTGATCCTAATTAGCGATTAAAATAAAAAATGGATAGAATAGATCATCCCGTTTGTCATTATAGCAATTTTTTCATTCTCTTATATAAAAACAAACCCAAAATAATATATATTGCTACAGTGCTGGATGGGTTAAGGATTGAATTAGCGGGTCATTAATCTGGACGAGAAATTTTGTACTGTCCGGAAGACAGGATAATCAATCCCCTTTTTCCTATATTTAGATTTCCTAACAAAACGATCCCATTCACGATATTTTTTACTTTTATTTTCGTTTAATAAAAAATCGAGATGTTATTAAGTTAGGGGTGTAAACGGATTCGGATTATCCACGGATAATCCACTCCGAATCTGCTTATTATCCGTATCCGGATTAAACAGATACGGATACGGATAATAGTATATGGAAAAATAATAAGGATACGAATACGAATATGGATACATATAATTCTGTGAGGATATAAACGGAGCGGATATTCGTATATATCCGGATTCGAAATTTAATCTTTCAGCAACTTTCAATTTATCTCATCCTTGCAAAGTTAAAAAAAAAACATATATATATTCGTTTAAGTCCAAGAATTTTGGAAGGAAAATAATATAATTTATTAGAATAATGAATTGATTCTCTGAACCAATAAGTAATTAGTTATACATAATTGTCACTGTGCAAACTTAAAAAGTCCATTCAATTTTTGTCAATTTAGATAATTTAAAATTATAAAATTTAGTAGAATTACTCAATATCCGACAATTATCCGCTTCATATTCGTATTCGAATCCATATCTGTGGATTATCCGTTATGTATCCGTTTAAAACGGATATGATTTTCAATTTTGATATCCATTTATTATCCGTATCCGTATTCATATCCGCTCCTTAAAAAGCAGATGCGGTCATGCGGATATGACATTAGCATTATGTGCTCCGAATTCGCTGCGTTTACACCCCTATATTAAGTTCAACAAATTAGGTAGAAAGAATTATAATTACAATAAAATATTGAAAATACGGTCCTAGTGTGCTTGGACGGTTGCACCTAGGAATTAAATTATGCTTTGACGTGACGTATGTAGCTACGAGATAGTCATTGTTACAACAAAAAAAATAAAGTAGCTATGTTAGGTTCTAGAACTAAGTTTTCATAATAGCATTGTTTGGTATCTCACTTCTTGATAATATAGAATTTTCCAGGGTTACTTAAGGAACAATGGGCCTCCTCGCAAAAGATGTCCATTGCCCATTGCCCAATCCAAGTCCACTGTTATTTCACTATCTACCTGATTGCACGTTATCATGCAGTAAGACACTGTCATGGGCCCCACAAATGGCGTATGGATATCTTTCATTGAGGTGGTCATATACACCCGAAACACGGTTGAATAAAATATTTAGTCACAGAAATACTAGGAAATGGGATAACACGCGGAAGCAAAACAGGAATAGAAAATTGAAAAAGGAGACGGAATTACGGAAAGAACAGCAGCAGAGCCCAAGAGAAGCAAATCGGTAAAAGAAAAGCTGTTTTTTATTCCTCCTCCTCTTCTTCGTAGTAATATCCTTCAAAGTTTCTCCCAGTTTCTGTTTAGAGTTTCTTCTAGCGATAATAGGTAGCAGAGATGACGTCAGCGACGGTGAAGGTGGAGAAGGCGACGAGCGACCTCTTGCTCTCGCCTGATTGGGCTCTCAACATGGATATCTGCGATTCTGTCAATTCCGATTATGGGTACAGTTTAGTTGAATATATCTTGTGAAGTTGTTGATTTTGAAGTAAAATTGGAATTATTCAGTGATTATGGGCATACAGTTGCCGCTCTATTTAGTACTTGGAAAGAAAATAGGATCAATGTACGAAGAAAATGCTTAAGAAACTTGAGTGCTTAACTTGTTGCTTAGTTTGGTACATTTTTTTTGGTTGTACATGCTAATCAAATTGAAATTTCTATCTAAAAATTAAGTTGTATTTTGTTGGGTTTTGGTGAACTTCTTGAAGTTGTGTATTTTATTGGGTTTTCTATCATAAAGTTTAAGTTGTTTGTCAGATTAGATGTATTTGTAAGTTTTTTTTTTTTTTATCTCTGATTCTGTTATATGAACTTTGTTTGCATGAGTGAGTTTTGAGTTAAACATGTAGTGCTGAAACTTTGTGATTAATCAGGCAAGCCAAAGATGTGATCAAAGCAATAAAGAAACGACTTCACCACAAGAGTTCGACGGTTCAGTTTCTTACTTTGACGGTACGTACTTGAATTCAAATGATCACTAATATGACCTGAATCTGCAATAATTATGCTATTAATCCTATTAAACACAACATTTATCTGATTAATAGCTGTTAGAGACATTAATGAAGAACTGTGGAGATTATGTGCACCAACAAGTGCAGGAGCGTGAAATTCTCACTGAAATGGTCAAAATCGTCAAGAAAAAGTCTGACATTCCAGTCAGAGATAAAATCTTGTTGCTTATAGACTCATGGCAAGAGGCCTTTGGTGGACCCACCGGGAAGTATCCTCAGTACTATTGGGCCTATTCTGAATTAAAGGTGCTTTTGTAAACTATTGTCCCCTTCTAATTTAATTAGTTAGAAATTTTGTTGTACACCCACGAGAAGTATATCTGAACTTAATTACTTAAAAAAAATTGCTGTACAACCGAAAAGTATCAGTTGAGAAATATATCTTGCATCCACTCGTGAAACCAGCTGTTTTTCTGTCATCTCTTTAAAATGTGGCCAAACTACCCTTAGTCTTCCTTTATGAGCAGAGAAAAATAAAATGGGGAGGGGGTACTTTTGGTATGCTAAGTTGAACTAAATAGGCTGGGAGTGTTAATGATGTTATATAGATATTTAATCAGGATGTGATAATTCATTTTTGCACGGGCATGCATAATGTTCTTAGGACACACGAGAAGAATTACCTTATTAATTATGCTTATGTTTATCCAATTATAAGATCAAACTAATAGCTAGCATCCTAATAAATGCAATATTAAATTTATAGGCTTATGGTGTGAAATTCCCAGAGCGAACACATGATGATGCTCCAATAATAACTCCTCCTGCTACACATCCTACTGCAACTGATCCTCCTGTGACTCAACATTTTCCTTCACAATTTCCAGTACCAAGCCCTCCTCAAACTCTGTATGCTGTACCTTCTAGTCAACAACCAGGTTACGGGTCCCTCCAGCCGAGTTATGGATCACCTCGTACTGGTTATGGGATGCCACCATCGGGTGATGGGACCCGGTTAAGAGGTTATGGGCCACATCCATTTTATGGCATGCCAGTTAATGCTCCCAACCCGTCCTACGGTATGCCTGTCAATGCTTCTTTAAGACTTGATGAGGCAATGGCTTCAGAGATGGCCAATTTAAGGTATATTCCTCTTTGATACAATCAATTGAACTTTGTTTTTACATTCTTTGATCTGAATTCACATTGCTATACTGTCATGTGTCCAGCCTATCAGATTTGGATAGTGTGCGTAGTGTAATGGAGCTGCTAACTGAGATGCTTAGAGCTGTTAATCCTACTGATCGGGAGGTATGAATGCATATTCCAGAATAAGTAGTTCTACAGTCTACACTAAATGCTAAGGGTGTATGAACTACATATATAATTATCTTTTGGCTACATTTAGGCTGTGAAAGATGAGGTGATATCAGATCTTGTTAGCCAATGTCGCATGAATGAAAAGAAGCTCATGGCCTTCATCAATTCTACAAGGTACATGTTGGCTGCCATGGCTTTTATCTTTCATCCTTGTACCTCCCTTTTATTAAATTTAGACTTTAATTTTTTTTCTTCTTTTTTCATTTCAGTGATGAGAAGCTATTGGAAGAGAGTCTCCAGTTGAATGACAAGTTGCAAAGCTTGCTAGCAAAGCATGATGCCATAGCCTCAGGCTCTGCTCTGCCTTTGCCAACTGAAAAGGAGGACCCACTGCCAGCTCCTGTCCTGACAACACCTGTAGCTGTTGCGTCTACTTCTCAAGTGACAAATCTTGTGGCCAATGAAGAGGAGGAAGAGGAGGATGATGAGTTTGCTCAGCTTGCTCGCAGGTACACTACCATACCAGTGTACCTTATGTCATATAGTCAGGACCAGCACCCCTAGGTTACTTTGATGGGGTTTTGTTGGTAGGATGCAAATGAGATCTCCATTCATATTTCGTGATGTTTAGTCATGCTTAAGGCTGAAATCAAGGGTTAGTTCAAAAAAAAAAAAAGAATACCATGTTTTGTGGTGTTTCAACTTTCAATACGTACCTTTTAGGTTGGTACTTGCCTTTTCATCCTGGTTTCAAGTACAACAGCTGAAGGGTATTTTTGTTGAATAATTTTTACATATAGTATCAGTTTCTGATTACTATCTTTTAAGGCAATTAAATTCCTTGTTCTTATTTTGTAACAGGAAGTCAAAAATGAAGTCAGTAAGCACAGAATCATCCATTATTTCTCAACCATCCCCAAGTACTGTCCCTGAACCATCCACCTCTGTTCATAGCAATTCCTTATCTCTCCCTGACCCACCGGCCCCTGTGAAAACTGCCAGCAAAGAGGATGATATCATAAACCTTCTTAGCCTTTCCATGGCTCCTCAATCCTCCTCCCCTCTCACCCCTACAACTCCTACCCTGACCCCTTTTTCCACCTCAAATCAAAACCCCTCTACTAGAACTTCCCCGGGAAATAGTTATGCTGTGTCCTGGGCACCACCTCAGCCTCAAGAGGCCTTGAATAAAACCTCTTCTCCAATTATGCCCCCCTGGGTTGCCCCTCAGGCACAGCCTCAGCCTCACACTGAAGAGAGTGCTGTGATGACCTACCCGCCTCCACCATGGGAAATTGATACTCCATCTGATGAGGGCTCCACCATTCCTGCACCAGCGGCTGCAGTACAGTACTCAGTTAACTCACCGTCACATGGTATGAGACCAATGCAACAGTTGGGTTCAGTTGAACTAAGACCAAATGTACCAGCAGGAGCCCAACCAAGACCATCTTATGTCTCTTCAAATACGTTCTTTGGGGACCTTGTGGATTTTCGAAATGCTGATGGGACTGTGAGAACAACTGGTGGTGTTTCTGCTTCAACTGGTTCGCCAAGTTATTCTATGAATAGTGGAAATAAATTTATTTGAAGTTTCTTTTTAAGGTTTTGTTTTGTTCTTTCAGTTGTTTTTGTTTTTTCTGTATAAATTTTATAATTTCTTTTGATTGTTGGTCTTGATTGAATTGATGGTTGGTATACCTGGCCATTCTAAGATAACATGTCATGTGTAAATAATGATCAGGAGCATGGTTTTGAATAAAATATTAAGGTTCTTCCTTTTCATGTGAGCCAATTTTTTTTTTTTGTTTTCTTATATTTAGTCTCTATTTTCGTGTCAAGATAAAAACATAATCTTATGTGCTTGCTTGAGGAATTACTACGCATTGTAAAACAAATATAAACTTTTATTGCCTTAGTTCCGTGCCCTTTCTTTTAATTTCCGAGAAATTTGGTATTGGAGACATGAATTTGCACTCTGATCATTGTTTTGATAAATTAATAATACCATTACTAGTATACATTAGACAACCATAAACGGTACATTTTACTACTATCCACACTCTTAACTAGCAGATATCTCACTTACAGCTACTTTCTCAGTGTCAACAGAATTCTGGTATTTGTAGAATTTTGTGCATATGATGTAAATACCAAAGTTGATTGTGTTTAAACCATAAACGGTACATTTTACTACCATCCACACTCTAACTAGCAGATATCTCACTTACAGCTACTTTCTCAGTGTCAACAGAATTCTGGTATTTGTAGAATTTTGCGCATATGATGTAAATACCAAAGTTGATTGTGGCAAGGATAGCAATCAACCAGTATACATTCTCCAACCGTGATCTGTTTAAATCATCTGGAAGCCATGTCGTCACGTGCCGAACGATGCCGAGGAAAGCTGTGCTGAGGTAAAAACCACACGCAATGATCACCGCCTCCATCCCAGTGGAGGTGTTCTTTAGTGCCATAGGAAATTCTTGATAGTATAAAGCCACCTGACCGGGGAAGTGTAATGCCTCTGCGGCCCCTTGCAATGCCAGTGGCAGTACAAGCCAGAGTACTGACATGGGCACTATCCAGCCAGGATGGACCTCGGCTTCATGCTTACTGATAACTGTGGCCCGCCTCCTCTCGACCAAGGCTGATGCAATCATGCTGACAGCATTGATGAGATGTCCAATACCGATGCGTTGTAGCGGGGTTGGTGTGTGGTGAGTGAGCTTGTACCAAATTGGGAACACAATGCGGTCAAGGAAGGTGAGGAATATGACAAAGGCAAGAAATGACGGGACGGTCATTGAGCCGGCTGGGATGGAGAAACTGGACCCGATGGAGCGGTCCATTGTCAGTGCCTGTAGAACCGAAAGGTTTATCTGACAGCCAATGGAGATGCTGAGAAAGATGGCAGAGGCCCATATTGGTAAGACACGAACAACAGCCTTGAAGTCCTCGACTTCTCGCACGGTGCACAGTTTCCATGGTTTGGCTATTGAGCCATCTTGGTTGGTGTCACCTTCAGAAATCAGCGCAGCACGGTTGAATAAGCTGATGATTAAACAAAAAATAGCTAGTTAAAATAAGTTTATGTTCTTTCTGATATATAGACGGGTAAAGATATTGACAGAGTAGACTTTGCTTCATGCAGCGCATGGACAATAGAGCTGAAACAACGCTGCATGAAGTAAAAACTACTCTGTCAATATCTTTAGCCCTGCACGAAATTGTTAATTTTGGGCAGAATTTCCAGCCATCATTTTTAGTTTGAAGTTAGCAGCAAAATTTTATCACATTTTAATATTTAAATAGGATGATAACAACTGTCAACATTTATAAACTGAGATTTATGAAAAAAAACAATCAACGAAGAGAAACACCCTAAATTAAAACTGAGATTTTTTAATTTTTTAAATCATCAAGGTCTTTATTTACTATAAACTGGCATTAGCGAGCAAGCAGAAAGAAAGTGACGAAATTTAAAATTTCAATCTAAATATTTTAGAAAAATATTAAATAAAACTCGAAATTTGGAAAGACTAGAATATGAAATCATGTCCTAAACTTGATTGTCTGATCGTAAAAATAGCTGTTTTTTTTTTTTTTTTTTTTTTAAAATTTGGTCCCAAACTTGATTTTTTTAAAATAAAAAATAGTAAAAGCTGATACTTTCAAATCAAAAATTTGAATGGTCAAAATTTCAATCACAATATATGAAGGACCAAAAATATCAAATAACAACCCTGGAATAAGCTTTACTTCCTAATAGCCACCCTTAATCATTTTCCTTCCAAACGAAAATATTTATGGGAGTCCGAGCTGTTGTCCTATATATGCAATCTTCTAATTATGGTGTTTAACTAATTTATAAGATATATAATTAATAAATTTAATGATTTTTTTTTGTATCCGTGAGTTTGCAGGTTTAAGAACATTATAATTGTAGGATTAAGTTAGAAAAATTGAAGACATTAACAAGACTTTACAAAAATTAAGATTATAAATTATAATATCAAATAGAGAAGTAAATTAAATGGTTCTGGTTGGCAACCATTCAGTACGGAATGTCTTGAATGGTATCAGACATATAGGGAAGCATTCAATACGAAATAAATGGTTCTGGTTGGCAACCGTTCATAACAGAAAAGTTCCGTTCCTTACCAAGAATTTCCAGATAGCCTCCCGTTCCGAATGAATGCTAACCGTACTTTACGCTACTCAGGTTACACAGAATATGGATGAAATATACTATCCATTTTGTACAGAAATAAACGCACCAAATGATTAGTATATAATTCAAAAAGGCGAAAACCCTAATTTCAAATATATTTGTACTATCCATTCGAACGGAAGATTACTGTATTGAACATATCGGTTCAAATACCTGGATCTCCTTCTATAAATTAAGTTAATACTCTAACTTCAGATTTAAGATAGCCGCCTAAAAATTTCAAAAAACACTAATTATGTGTTATTGAGAGCTTACATCTTTGAGAGAGCCAAAACTTTAATATTCATTTGATAATCTCAAATCCACTTGACTAATCTACTTCTAAATTTAGTTAGAGTGTTGGTTCGTTGTTCTATAGTGTGAAGATCTACTTTAGTACCCCCTTCAAATAGCCGTGTGACTTCCCACTTGTAGGATATTAAGGGCTCACCGGCTCGAGCATTTGTGCTTATATATAACTATAGTTGTGTGACAATCCTCTTCGTAGGACTTTACATGAGTTAGGTTGTCACTTTCCACTTGTATTGGACTCACGTGTTACGAGTTGTATCATTTCTTTTATTGGATAATAGAAAAGACGTGCCGACAAAGTTGTGTTGTCCCTAAAACATAGACATTGTACGTCGAACTCCGTTAATATCTCGCGTATCAATCTCTTTTATTTTAGCTATTTATTTTTCATTGTTGATTAATTGCAGTTGTTGTTTGTATTACTTATTATCACAAAAAATATCTGAAGTTCTTTAGGACACTCCTTCTGGATGTCGTTCGTTAGAGACAATAGGAGCTTCATTTAATCTCAAATTTGTTTATTATTTTGTAAAAAAATAATTTTAAATTTTATATCGCTTAAAAAATGCTCTTTTTTTTTTTTTTTTTTTTACACTTTATAGAACACCTTAAGTGGCGAAACAGAAAATGCCACTGTGCATGTACTTTTCACATGGCTTTTCGTTGTTGGTAGTTGGTACAAAGTAGTCAGGAAGAGTGTGTCCGATGCCCATCGGACCAAAACAGTGTTCGATGGGGGTTTGTACCGTCCGATTTACTTCAAGATCTGTGAGCATCACTTTAATATCCGTGCTGTTTGCTTCAATATCCGTGTGCACAGATTTTGAAGTAAATCGGATGGTAGAAACTATCCATTGAACACTGTTTTGGTCCGATGGGCATCGGACACCCTCCTCTTCCAACTGGTAATGATAGCCAAGTATTGGTTCATTCGTTAGAAACTTTCTGAGTTATTCCACATTAAATCATGATTAGAAAAGGTGGTTTGTTAAATTATATAATAATGTTAAAATAATAATAATTTTGGTTAGTATAAATAGTATGGAAATAGTACATAATTTGATTTGTATGTTGAAATTTTATTAGAGACCAATATTTATATTTATTTATAATTTTTTCACATATTTTACATAGAAAAATCCATCAATCTTAAGAAGTTGTACACTATCTAACAATTTTTTTTTTATCTAAAATATGATAAGAAAAATCTAAGAATATAAAATTTGTCTCCAACAAAATTTTAACATGTCAATCAAATTAAGTGGTCGATTGACTAATTGAATTCCCACTTCTCTCTTAGGAGAGTGGGATGTCTTACTAACTGTACTAAACAGTGGTGACAATTTCAACATCATCAAACGAGCCCACGATATACGATTACGTGATAAGTTTTTCATTTTTCACTTGGACTTGATAATTTTTTGTTTGAAAATATTGACAATCTTCAATACTAAAGTTAATTAAAAAAACCCAACGTTATTAGTATGATACATTTTATACACATTTTATAGAAACAATAAAATTTAATGCAAGTTTTATCATTATATCAAGTAACTTCAAATTTTAAGTTGATCATTAGAAAATCAGGACCGTTCAAATTTTTACTGTACGAATATCAAAGCAACAATTAATATTGTCCCGTGCATTTTGAATAGACACCAACTTAAATATTTCCCGGCTTTAAATAAACTGAAATTTTCAATTATCTCCGGAAATACAGACTCTCTTTTCATAGCATGATTATATCATTCTAAACTTCATGGTATGTTTGCTTGTAAAATAAAAATAGTTAGAATAGTCAAATTAAGAATAACTATTATTTGTCTTATTAGAATAGTCAAATTTCAAAATTCTTAAAAATAATATATTTTAATAAGACAAAAAAAATTGAATTCACTATTATAACAATTCTAATCCAACCAAACACTGAATAAACTATTCTGAATAATCTAACTCAAAGAATAGACTATTCTCAATCCAACCAAACATACTCCAATTGAGTGATACTCTTTCTTCTATTGGTAATAAAACGCGATACTATTCTGTATACTTTTTTTTTTGAGTAAAGTTGGAGATCAAGCCACCTAACTATTTAATATCCTTGTTATTGTAACAAATGATTTCTTTCATCTGGGTTTCGAACTCATGACCTCTCACATACAGACCAAGTGCATTTGCCACTAGACCAAAAGCTGGTTCTCGATACTATTATGTATACTTGAACGGCTTAAATTCTGCACCTTGTTTCTTTTATATTTTTTATTAATTGTTTGTTTATTATATATTTTGGTTTCCTTTTGTGATGGAAGAAGCTATTTGTACCTGACTTTGGTTAAGATAAGAGGCACAATTATCGTCTAGTTTTAATGTGATGTCTCTGTATTTGTCGTTCAACTTCTCATTAAAGAAACAGATGGAAGTACCATCAAAATTGATAGGAGTATTAATTTGTTTCAATCAATTTATGGGTCATAACAAACGAATAATTAGTTTTCATATGTTGAAAAATAATAATGTTCAAAAAAAAAATTGCGAATGTAAACTTCATTATTTAAATGCAGCTTCTATCAAATTTGATTCAGTTAAATTTTTTTCTAGTAACGCATCAAGAATTATTAAAAAATATTTATTAACTTTTTAAAATGATTTAATGAATGACAATAACATACACTTTTAAATGAATCCTAATTTGATACATGTCATGATGAACAATTCATATAGTTTTTAAATTTTTATTTTTAATATTGTTTTTGAAAGCATTAAATAAATATATCATAACAATTAGATATCGATTGGTATATATATAGTTATGCATTGATATGGGGATCAAAATCTACTCATTTTCTTGAGAAAAGAAGCACCGTTCTTTTCTTCCATCTGGATCGTTCAAAATTCATCACACAATTTAATTAAATGTAAATTATTTTAATAAGTTAATTAATTTGAAAATAAAAAATAACTAAGATCGTGCAATAAATATTAAACAATTCAGATGAAAGAAAATAAGAATCCTTATTTTCTCGAGAAAAAAAGCCAATTTGGAATCATGACATGGGTATAAAGTTGACAGGGCTTTACAACTACCTCGAGACAGATATTAGCTATAGCACCTTTTTCTTTCGCAAATCATTTGGGCTTTCACATCGTTTGTGGCGGTTCCACTAAGCAGTAAACCTAACCATAGTTACAACAAATCATTATAATATTGTTGCGCTAGTTGATTGATTGATTGAGGTGGAAATGAGATAAAAATTAAGTTTAAGATAGCAGTTTTGGCATCACGCAGAACACAAACTACATGCAGCACTCTTTTGATTCTACTGTTGTGTGTTGTAGGAAGCCAAAACTACTATGTTAAAATCTTTACTCAGAGAGGAATATCAGACGGTAATATTTGGACCGTTGGGCAGAGACTTAATCTGTTTTATTTAGCTTTTTTAGTAACTTAATTATGCTGAATACCGTTTCTTTATAAGCGCGGATTAAGATCATCTCCTTTAGCATCTATTTGCACGGATCTTAATCTTTTACCTGGACCTTAAGACACATCTACTCCTTCCTCTAGTGTCCTTAGTTTTCACCACAGATTAAGGCAACCGAACATCGATTCCTTAGCGCTTCTTAAACTCTTAATTCTCTACTCTTAATCTTTTGTTGCCAAACAGCCCTATTGGGTTCTGAATGACGATATTGATGAATGCTTGGGTAGGCTGGAGTGGACATAAAGAATATTAATTCTTGTCCATTAAACTTTGAATGAATATATATCTAGTGTCAATTTATTTTAAGATAAATTTTGTTTACAAGGGGATGGCAAATGAAATATGTTTTTATGGACAAATATCATGATTTAAAGTTCCGAACTGAAAAATTCTCAAATAAAGGAACTTGTGAAGGATAATTATATTTAGTTTAGTGATTAATGTATTGTCTTCTTTCACACATCTCAGGTTTAAACCCAAATTTTGACTTTTATCTCATTCTATAAAATAGATTGTATGAATAGGCACATTCAATTTTATTCAACATAATTTAATTAGAATTAATAGTTAATACGGTAGAATTTTGTCTTTGATTTCATTTTTCCCATGTGGCCTATCTATCTATCCACTGTCACTCTGTCAGTGCATGTGATAACTCCGGAATAAATTATTACTTTTGATAAGGTTTCTTTTCAAGAATCAAGAAAATATCATAAAAATCAATAAAAATTATAAATATCTTTCCCCCCTTGCCTCGATGGCTCGATCTATCTATCTTGATCACGAGCAATATAATGACAGTCATAATCAGAAAGTACACCAACCCCATTCAACAAAAGATCTAACTAACACGACATGCAAACGAAGCTTCCACTCGCAATAATTGTCCCATTAGGTGTTAGTTTCACAGAATTCATACTCGATATATGCCTATGAAAATTGCTATTAAAAATGAGACAAGAGTAATTAAGTTGGCATATTTCTTTTTGTTTTTGATGGTAGATTTGAGTTTTGAAAGATATGTTTAGTAAAAACAAAAAATATTTATTCGAAAGAAAAAACGGAAGTATCCAGTTTCATTAAATAGAGACAAGGATTAGTTGAGGAGACCTCTTGACAGATGAACTATATTTCAGAATTTAATTTGGTTCATCTGTATTAGATATTTAGATGTTTTCATATGTTACATGAATTCCATATATAGCTTTCTTGGTATAACTTTGATGTTGACGGGAGGAATATGATATAATATTTGGGAAGAAATTTGTTAAATCAATGTGGAATTTTAGCAAAATTGAATGAATTTTTAATTATATGTTTCCATTGATCATTATTTAAAGAGATTACCATGAATAATTAATTAATAACGCATAATTAACAGTTATCTTTTTGCATTAAACTTAAGGAGAGTATGAATTAATAATAACACATACCTGAAGCTTAAGCTTGGAGATGTCATCTCATCATTTCCATGAAAATAACTAGGGATAGCTTGTGACAACTTTACCTTCCATTTCCTTACAGTTGCCACGACCACTCGAAACAGGCCGGTGAACGGGCTTCCTTCGGGTGCCGGCCTACGGTAATATTTTGTTCCAAGCAGTAAAACAACCAAACTTACTGCACTAGCGCCGAGGCTGAGACCGAAGCCCAAGACCCAGCTAATGCTATCTTGAATATAAACAATGGCGGTGGCACCGATAATGGCGGCGATGTACATAAAGATGAAGAACCAGTTGAAATATACTGCCTGGTCCTCTACCCGGTCGAACTGGGTCGCACCCATTGTGGCCTGGTTGAACCGGGTTCCTCCTGTTGCAATGGCTAGGAGAGCTACTGCACTGTACAGCACAGTGAGTTGTCCTTTTGATGCCGCCTGGCACGAGGCTGTGCCGGGAACATCGCATGGTGTTGGTCGGAGCGATTTGAGTGCCGCGGTCATGGTGAAGAGCACAAGTGACTGTTAATTGAATCCAATAAATTTAGCTGATTAATGTAATGAAATTAAAATAGAATATTAATTACATTTTTGAACTTATGTTTATATATATTTTAGTCACTATCTAATATGTAAAACACTGGCAAAAAAAAAAGATCAGAATTAAAATAACATATCATTCAAAACTTTTTTGAATCATAAAGAGATTATTTTTTATAATCATCTGATAGAATTACTTTAGAATTTGCGCATGATTTTTAAGCAGGCTTGACTTGATCATGCTTTTTAATGTCATTGTCTCAAATTTAAAATACAAAAACAATGATGTTAAAGGCTAACAACTCTGAGGAGCCGCTCGTGGGATGTCTCTTAAAAGAAATCAGAAATTGAACTTTGTTCAATAATTGGTACTAAATATCTCATGACACACTCCACAAACTTTCTGAATTGTATTATATTAATATGAATTAGAGGAATGCTAACAATCATTAAGGACTCGATCGGCTCGTTATTAATTTAGACTCGTCTACCAATCGAGATGCGTGATGATTTGGTTGTGTATATATATAACAATCGTCAATTTTAGTTCTACTGAGTATTAATCATGTACAAATTCCTACTTGTATGTGGTACACACTTATATATCATAATTTATAATGAGGACGGTTCAAATGCTTTTATTTTTTGTGCCTATGTTATGTCTTTATTTTTAAAACGTTAATAAATCAAAATTAAAAACATAAACGTCAAAATAAAACCATTACAAGTGATCTATATTATTTTCTCCATGTGCTCATAAAAAAATATCACATTTAAATTTTATTTTTATGTGAATTAATAAGTTGAAAAATCAATGCCTATAAATTATTCATATTACTACATTTTTACAAGCTTTTGATGATAACCAAAATAAAGTTGAAATATCATAATTTTTTACATGTCTATAGATAAAATAATGTAGATCATATCCAATAATTTTATTTTGAATTTTAAGTTTTAAATTTGAGTTATTAAAATTTTAAAAATAAAGGCATAACTTAGATACAAAAAATGAAGACATTTGAACTCTCCTCATCTAAAATTATGAAGTTACATTCATCGTTTGCGGAAGAGAAAATCATTTTTTTCTAAGATTTATTTGTTTATAAACTAAAAATTTATTATTGATAATCAATTAAACATATATCTACCTCTGTTTTTGTCCTGAACAATTAATAAAGCGAGTTCAAGTTCTTTTTGTCTAATAAGGCTTACCTATATTTGACTGTTGAACAAACAACTTTTTTTCCTAATTGGATATAACATTTTAAGAAAGCAACTAGCTACACCCCACCATGATCCAAATAATTGGGTGCGACTTTATACCGCATGGGCTTCAATAGGATAATTTAACTTTTCTTGTTTATGCGCTTTAAAAGAATTATTTCTTTTTCTAGTTACTTCCAAGCTAGCAGTGCGTTTTTGACTAATGATGATGACCCAGCATATATATTGTAAAACAATGTATTCTCTTTCATTTTTAATAAAATGTAGAATAATTAGAAATGAAAACAAAAATAAACAAATATTAATTTTTCTAATTTCTTCTCGTATTGATTATTTATATCACTTCTTCATTTGTATTCAGAAATTGCAGCTAAGAAAAATATAAAAATATTTGCATTAAATTGTGAACTAAAAGCACACACATACCAACAATTGGATTGCTGAAGAGGCGGCAACGACAGAATAGCACCCGAAGAAAGCATCAGCGATAATGGCTCCAGCAACAGGAGCTAAACTCAAAGACCCGCTTATGATGTTCACTATTTGCGCTGCATCGATGCTCCTCACATTGTATTCTTGTATCAAGTATACCAGAAAGTTGCTCATCGCTCCGCTCATTGCCAATCCAACACCCAGAATACTCCCTTCAAAAGAAAAAAAAAAACATATAATTTGTTGGAATGGCGACGTCCCGTTACCGATAATTAGTTTCCAGGGTGTTGTACTTGTATAGTAATATTGAACATTAATTAGTTTCCAGGGAACACTGTGATTAAACATAAGAAACCAGGAATTATCTTATACTGGTATTGGTACTGTACCGTACCGATAACCTTTTAATTAGTATACAGGGGAATTTAAAAAGGGAGAAGTGAGAGAGAAGACCTGAGAGGAAAGGGAAAGTGATCCAGCCACCTTGCTTGTGAGATGACTTCTCTGCTTTCTCTTTATCAAATTTTGATTTTTCTGATGCCATTTTTGTTGCCATGAGAGAGCTTCCTGTAAGTTAGGAGTTTGAACTTTTGAAGCACTTGTGCCTGTAGGAGGGCATGTATATTTATTTACTTATTCTGGTTGGTGGCATTTATAGGCGCATGGGGTAGAATGTATGTTTTTTTTTTTTTTTGTTAAGTGGAGGTTAGCGGATTTGGTGTCAGCCAACAAATATATTTAAAATAAGAAATGTTATTTACAACACTAGCTAATTAATAATATAGTTTGGTTTTGAACGTATGTTTAATTTATTAGATTGGTTTAGAATGTATGTTTAATTTATTAGATTGGTTTAGAATTAAAATAATATAGGACATGCTTGGTTACTATTTAAATTGTGTTGGATTTATTAATTGGTACGCCCGTTATGGAAAACCCAAATTCAAAATCTGATCCGTTATGAAGAGGTGCTAACCCGTTATGAAGAGGTGCATTGATTTTTATATAAACTCAATCCCTCTCTCTCTTTGATCAATAAGAGTGAACTGCCACTATTTCGGATAAAAGCAAAAGAGAGGAAAGAGAGAGAAGCACTCTGTTAAGACTTGAAGGTTTTAGGTTGTGAAAAATACAGGGTTTTCGGCTTCGGCTTGTGATTCCTTGCAGAACCAATGATACTGCCGTACTCATAGGATCTACTCTCGGTTCCGCATAAAGATTAACGGAGTAATATGTAAGTTCTATCATTTAATTTACAAATTGTTTATTCTATCTTATTAGATTGGTTTAGAATGTATGTTTAATTTATTAGATTGGTTTAGAAAGTATGTTTAATTTATCAGATTGGTTTAGAATTATAATAATATAGGGCATGCTTGGTTACTATTTAAATTTAATAAGATTTAAATTGTTTATTCTATCTTATTTCTATTTTGCATCTCGTTTGACATGACTTAAATTGATATGACTAAAAAAGTAAGATGTTTGAAAAATAAATAGTTATTTATGATAGTGGACCATACATACAATGTAAGTTAATTCATCTGAAGATCTAATTTAACTTGGTTTATTGTACCACCATTGCTACTCCTCATTTGACTTCTTAAATATAGAGTAAGAAATTTATCCCACCTCTTAATTCATATTCAAAATATAGTTGAAATGTAGTGCAGATAAGATCGAGTCCAATTTGACTTCTGAAGAGCTAATTTAACTTGGTTTATCGTACCACCATTACTACTTCTCATTTGACTTGTTAAATACAGAGTAAGAAATTTATCCCACCTCTTAATTCATATTCAAAATATAGTTGAAATGTAGTGCAGATAAGATCGAGTCCAATTTGACTTCTGAAGAGCTAATTTAACTTGGTTTATCGTACCACCATTACTACTCCTCATTTGACTTGTTAAATACAGAGTAAGAAATTTATCCCACCTCTTAATTCATATTCAAAATATAGTTGAAATGTAGTTCACATAAGATCGAGTCCAATTTTTCTCCACCTCTATGCATTTACCACTTGATTGATTACCCTGCCATATCATAATCAGAACATTAATTGTGATAGAACATCTCTATCTTTGAACTAATGTTGGGATAGAGATCACCTGCCCCCCGGGGGGCAGGATTTTCCTGCCCCCAGTGAGACTGACAAGTGGGTCCAGACGGGTTTATAAATTTAAATATTGATTTTTAGTTTTGGTGTGGCCCGCATTTCAGTGACTCAGGGGCAGGAAAATCCTGCCCCCTGGGAGGCAGAGAATTCAATCCCCTAATGTTGGAGGTCGAACAGCATTTTCGAAATTATGCAACGAATTATTAAAAAGTTTCTCGATAATTGACCCTTTTTAATACAGTTTTAATGTGTTTTGGAGTTGGCTGATATATTAACAAAAAAAATCTGAACTGAATTGTGGACAGGAAATTTCTGGCAAATTAAAAAGTCCATCCATTCATAATCTGAATAGTGAGGATTGAATTGTAAGGAGAGTATTTGAGTTTTGAAAAGACAAAATTAATATTTTAATTCTGACGGTTCAAAATATGAATGGATGGATGGATTGTGTTGGCAAGAATTCCTTGCCCACGGTTCTCTCTGTTTTTTTTTTCTATACAAAGATTAGTTAAAATTTATTGATAATGGATGAACTTCACAATTATGATAATATATTTCAAATCAATTCAATAAAGTTTTCAAAACCAAAAACAGTTTATAGACATTTGTTGCAAACATAAGTCGGTCATGCATAGATATTAAATTTCATAAAAATTAACTATCATTTAATATTTTATTAAAAATGTCGTCAATTTAATAAACCCCTATAAGTTTTGAATCCTTTGATATATAATTGACTTTATGTCAAATTTAATCATTGTTTATATATATGATATATAAATACAATAAAATTATATTTTAAATGTCACACCTATTCATCTAGCCTCCTCTATCTCAGTTTTCTAGTTCCTCGTACGTCTAGCACAATGCTATTTTAAAAACAGTAGCTATTCTGAATAACTCTATTTCTCATTTGGATGCACCTTGTTCCGAATAGCAATGCTATTATGAAAACAGTAGCTATTTTTTTGCATCCAAGCATACCCTAAGTGAATATCTTCACCTTTGATGGTGCAGCCGCAATCCAGAGCTCCATATAATTTCAACCAATTTTACCAGCAGAGATAAAATTACTTCCTTCCAGTGAGCATCTATTCCATATTTGTTTCTTGCAAAATTGTTGTGCTCGCAGGTCTATTTCCGGTCAACGCAATGATCATTAGAGGTGGTGATAAATCATTGTTGAGTCGTGTCGGATTCAAATAATTTCCAATTTAGGATTTCTTGGGTAGAAATCATTTCGAGTTGCCTGCCAAATTTGGGTGCAAATTAATTGATTTACAGAGCAGCTAATGTAGTTCAACTTTTCATTTAGACAAATACATGCATTTAATATAATTTCATTTAGACAAATACTGTCAATGTTTTTCAACAAAAAAAATATAATTTAATTTACTGTAGGTTACGAATCAACAAGGTACACATCGATTTAGGTTGAGGATCAATCGAGTTCATGTTTGTATGAGTCACGTGTCGGATTCAAATAATTTCCAATTTAGGATTTCTTGGGTATAAATTATTTTGAGTTACCTGCCAAATTTGGGTGCAAATTAATTGATTTACAGAGCAGCTAATGTAGTTCAACTTTTGATTTGGACACATACATGCATTTAATATAATTTAATTTACTGATGGTTACGAATCAACAAGGTATGCACACATCGATTTAGGTTGAGGATCAATCGAGTTCATGTTGGTATGAGTCGTGAGTTGGTTTAATTGAATAATCTAATAAAACGGGAAATCTTTAAAATTTAAAAAAAAAAGTTTAATTATGCGATGGGATAATCACACACTGGAGGAGAGTTTTTATTATTGATTTGACATCGACAGTGAATTTGAAACCTTAGCAAATGATACAAAAATTAATAGTCATTTTCAAGTATTGAATATAATTATTCTCTAGTATACAAAATAAAGAACCTATAAATAATAGAGTCGATTCGAACCGAGAAAGATCGATATCAACATCAGATATATATACACTTAATTATATATAGTCCCCCCAATCCCCTAATATATTCTATATGTCCAACAAGAGGAGGGATCTACTTATATTATTTTTTGGTAACACAAAATTACACCATCTATTTTTAAGATTTTCAAAGTCCAAACAGTCGATCCAAACCGTTCAACATGACCTCGATCCATATTAAAATGTGCTTAGAGACCAAATTTTACATTTTTTGAATTTTTTTTACTATTTATTAAGTATTTTACAAAATTGTTGTTTTCATACTATTAATTTTTGTACCATCTTAATAAATAGTAAAAAAATTCAAAAAAAATGTAAAATTTGATCTACAAACACATTTTAGTATATCCAACATATTAAACAGTTTGAATCGACTATTTGAACTTTAATTTAAAAATATAAGGTGTAATTCGGTGTCACAACAAAATATTACTGTAAGTGGATTCCTCCTCGTCCAACAATACATTCATAAATTTATTTTTTAAAATAAATTTTGTTTGTCTCAGAAATTTGATCTGGCCTGTATTTGATCCGCGCGTCATGCGTGCGTGCAATATCTATCAGGATTCAGGCAGCTATCTCTTTCCTTATATTCAGAGCGCACCATTTGTGCAGTGAGTCATAATTGCATCCGAATGGGCGCAACCGGCGCATAAAACATCATGCAAATCACAATCAAGGTAATATATAACGCGTATGATTGGAAATTAAAGCAAAGACGGGTACATATATGGCGAGGTTGTTGGCAGCTCTCCTGTAGTCTTGCTCACTGAGAAGATATTGCGTGCACCTATGGAAGACAATGGAGAATCCAGAATTTTCGTCAGAAAAAAAAAATAGCTAATCAGACTCAAACATATTAGTTAATCGGGTACGAATTCGTATTCTCTGTATTAACTCAAAAGAGAATCTTTTGAGTTAATGCGTCTCATCTGTCCAACTTGCTTTAAGATTCATGCGGACTAGATCTGCACCAATATTACAGGATCCTGTGTTAAAATCAGATAGTTGGATTGACTCCGTTTAAATCAGACGGCCGAGATGCATTAACTGAAAAGATTCTCTTTTGAGTTAATGCAGGGGATACGTGGTGAGGTTGTTGACGGCTCTCCTATGGTCTTGCTCACTGAGAAGATATTGCGTGCACCTATGGAAGGCAATGGAGAATTCATAATTTTCATCGGAAAAAAAATAACTAATTAGATTCAAACATATTAGTAAATCGGATAATAGATAAAAAATAATACTCTAACTTCTAATTTTTAATGCTCCGATTTCTAATTTCGAATGCTCTAACTTCTAATTCTAAATCATCAATCCAAAGTAAAAAAAAAAAAATCTAATATTAACCCTAAATTTAACTCAAATTACATATCAAAATTTCAGAGATAGTTAAATATTTTCCAGAAAGAAACAGACTATAATTAGTCCGGACCTATATATCTCCATAAAATTCAAAATCTGTCTTGAACTTGCATGACCGGCCATATCGAAGAATAATGTTTTTATGCATGCGTGCACTTTTTTTTTTTTCAATTTCTTGAACAAGATATTGCAATATTTTAATTATAATTTTTGTTTTGTCTAGACCGGTCAATTTTTTTTTTTTTTTCATTTCCTAAACAAGATATTTCAATATTTTAATTAGAATTATTTAGCAAAGGCACTTAGAGGATACTAATTGTAAAATGAATATATCATTATTAGGTTTGAATATATCATCTGTTTCATGCTTAAAGATTTTGGATAGCATCTTTAAGCATGAAACAGATGAGGTTTGGACTATGCTAGCTAACTCGGCTTGGGCAATATGGAGATGTAGGAATGAAAAAACATATGGCGGGAAGGCACCTACCTTTGAGCGGTTTCTAACTATCCTCAACTCAGTGGGTATCGAAACAAGAATTGCCTCTGTTGCTAATAGAACGAAGGGGGTACAGTTGGAGGAAAGCAATGTGTCTAATTCCCAATATTGTTGCAAGGTGGATGGGTCTTGGAAATCACCATGGATAGGAGGATTGGGGTTTGTTGTGGAGGAAGGGGAAATGTTGAAGGGATATCGAGCCGCACCCAGTGTAGTATGTTCTCCGATGCAAGCTGAAGCAGTGGCTTTAAGAGAGGCAATATACTTTGTCAAGAGCCTCAATTTTCCATCGTGTACTTTCTATACAGAAAATCAAGATCTTGCTAAAGTTTGTATGGAGCTGCACCCACCAATTGATGCTGACTGGCGAGCATATAGGGAGATTAATGAGGTCTGGAGGCTATTAAAAGAATATGATTATGAGTGTAGGCATATCTCTAGAAGTCAAAATTGCGTGGCTGATCATCTAGCTAAAGTAGGCAGTAGGTTGAATGAGGGGTTTACTGGATTCTCTTTTCCAACTTTTAAAATCTGACTGAAATTTAGAGCAGGCATTGGGGTACCTATGATATCTGTTGTAATATGTGAAACACTGTAACTTGAAAATTTTGTTGAAATGGAAAGCCTACGGGCATGTTGCATTGCAAAAAAAAAAAAAAAATATATATATATATATATATATATATATATATATATATATATATATCATTATTAGTAAGATGATGATAATTAATGATCCTCGAGAACTAGCCTTTGGTCTAGTGGCTAAGGCACATGGTCTCTATACTAGAGGTCATGGGTTCGAAACCCAGATGGGGGAAATCCTTTGTTATAATAACAAAGGTATTAAATAGTTGGGTGGCTTGACCTCCAACCTTTACTCAAAAAAAAAAAATTAATGATCCTCAGTCACATGAAGAGTAAATAGGATACTAATTGCAAAATTTGTAATAGGACAAAATTTTCTTTAAATTTATGACAAGGTAAAATTAAGGATCAATTAGTTGTTAATTTAGGATTTAATAAAATAATTGGTAATGGCACCTCTACTATATTCTGGATAGACAAATCAGGGGATTTTTTATTTATTTAGAAATTATAACTTAAAAATCAAATAAACTAGCCAATGGGGTAAAAAAGTTCCAAAAATAGATTCCACCGGATTCGGCATCCGGTGGAGGCATCCAAAAAAGTTCCAAAAATTAAATTATAACTTAATTGGCAGGCTACCCAATTGGCTCCACCGGATTCCCAATCCGGTGGAGGCTATTTTTGAAACTTTTTTCTCATGTTGGCTGGTTTAGTTAATTTTTTGGTTATGAATTCTAAATAAATAAATAAAAAATCACGGATAAGCTGGTGAATGTGCCCTTTCAAAGAGGTGTACTTGCAAACAATAAACTTTCTCTCGACTTTAAAAGACAACTAGTATGGGTATATTTGGTGGAGTGGAAGGCTCTTTCAGTACAGTTTAGTTCTATTCATTTAGATATATAGCACTTTAATGTCTAATGATCTTTATCACTTCACTCCCTGTATTACTGTATAGTTGGTTGGATTTTGAAGGAATACCTAACAATGATTTTTTTTATTATGAGGTCTAAAATATCCTTGAAAATTAAAATCTTTTTGGGGAGGTGATCTAGATTGCCCTTGATGTTCAGCCTTGAAAATTACATGCTCTTAATTATGCTTAAATATCATTGAATGATAGATTGCTAGTAGACTTAGTAAGATGTGCTGTACTTTTGGAATGTTTGACTTGAAAAGAATAATATTTATTTCAGGGATATGTCAGCAAAATCTTTTAGGATAAATGAATCCAAAATCATTGCTTTAGCATCATTTTGGTGAAAATAAAAAAAGTAATAATTTTTTTTTAAACTGATGTTGATAATACCTTGTGAACCAAAAATAAAAAAAATATGAGAACTAGCCTTTGGTCTAGTGGCTAAGGCACACGGTCTCTATACTAGAGGTCATGGGTTCGAAACCCAGATGGGGGAAATTCTTTGTTATAATAACAAAGGTATTAAATAGTTGGGTGGCTTGACCTCCAACCTTTACTCAAAAAAAAAAAATAAGAAAAATATTCTATTGCATCGAAATTAAGGAGCATGAAAAATAGGACACAGTGAAATTATAAAATAAATAGAAATTAAAAATAGATTTAGGCTAAGAGAGAGAAAGGAAGCAGTAACTATATCATTGACAGTGAGGACTAAAATGAAGTCATCTAGAGAGGTGGGTTAGTTTAGGCTAGTTTAGGCCGGCTTAAAAATCGGTTTATTTCATCTTAGTCTGGCTCAATTAAATTACGTTTGACAGAATAACCGAAGAATAACGTCCTTATTCCACTATTTAGTCCACAACCAAACATCAAACGGTGCATATCCAAACCGATACAATAAAGGAGGACAAGATTCAGAAAATACAAGAAGAAACACTATTTGGGCAGCAGGAACGCCGAATGTGGTTCCTATGGAGGGAAAGAAACAAACGCTTCTTCTCTAATAAGCACAAAACGGTGTTAATTTTGATTAATGATACCACAGTGGACATTATTTTTTTGTCACAATGCGGTAATTTTTGGGCACAATGCGGTGACAGGGCGGATAACCATGTGGGAGAGCACTCTTCTCTATTGGCAGCAATAGATGCTAGTTAGTTTTCAAATTCTAGAGAAATTAGAAGAGTACATAAGTGTAAATATAACTTTTTAACATTTGTTCTAATATATATTCGTTGACACGGCTTTGCCATCAACAATAAAAAAAAAAAAAAAGATTCAGGAAATGTAGCAGGAAGAGGCTCAAGTGCTTCAGTTTTGGATGTGAACTCGCTTTAACTAATATTTGATAAAATAGTGTTATTCAAGATAAACTGGTTTTGATATACTGTTGTTTTGTATGATTTTTACAAACAATGTGTTTCATTTAGCTTAAAACTATATATTTTTTGATGCAAAGTTAGATTGGTACCAGATGTTTGGTAACTATCTTCATAACATTTTGATTCAATAAAATTGATGAACTACCCCCACCTTTATTAAAAAAAAAGAAAAAGAAAGTACTTAGAGACAGCAACATGCAATATTGGATCTGATTGCCACTGCGTACGGCTGCTGATCATAATTAGTTGTTATGAACTGTTCAACAACTCTTAGCTATACCGGATTTTAGAGATGCAATTTGTTAATCTCATAAGGGCTAAAATGAAGATTTCTTGTTTAGTGGGGGTTCGTACCTGTTTTAGCCTTTTGAGTATTAATTTGATGGTATCCTTTTTTCGCATGTTATGATTTATACTGTTTCGGGTGTAATATCTGTTTTCTGAATGAAAACAGATACAATTATTGTGATAAATACTGATTGAAAAGGAATTGGACAGAATTCATATAGAGTCTCAAAATTATCACATCCTTTTACTAATGCTATTGCAAAGGAATTAGACATCTATTGCAAGATTCTCAAAATTAAATAAAAAAATAGTACCACATCAAATTAGCAGCTTCACAAAGAAAGCCTGAAACAATTGCCTGTCTTAAACAATTGCAAAAAATATTTTCAAATACAAAAAATATTTTGCAAAGACTATTTTACCCCTTTTCTAATGCCTGCCTTAAACAATTGCATCGCCATATATATCAAAGAAAAAAGTTTATGCATGCGTACACTTTCTTTTTTTAGTTTCTTAAACAAGATATTTCAATATTTATATTATTATTTTTCTCTAGACCGGTCAAAATTCTTAAACAAGTTTTATGCTGCTTGTACTAAATGACCGTTGGTTCGGTACGAAATTCGTGCAAGGAAAAGGCAATCATAATATTCCTCATTACACATACCATACCTTTTAAGTTAATTTCTAAATCGTGCGATGAAAGTCGGACCAATCCGGACACCTATAATGCACGCAGTCCTTTCATATTAGTGTGGATTTAAATTGAATGGTACAGATCTTAAATAAAAATTTGAGTTAACTCAGAGGACAACACGTACCCTTTTTGCTACATTAGGCTGTGAAAGATGAGGTAATCGCATATCTTGTTAGCCAATGTCGTTTGAATGAAAAGAAACTCATGGCGTTCATACACTGTACAAGATACATGTTGCCATGGATTTTATCTTTCATCCTTGTACCTCTCTTTCTTAAATTAATTTATACTTTCTCTAATATAAGCTATTGGAAGAGAGTCTCCAGTTGAATGACAAGCTGCAAAAGCTTGCTAGCAAAACATGATGCCATATCCTAAGGCTCGGCTCTGCCTTTGCCGACTGAAAAGGAGGACCCACAGCCAGCTCCAATCCTGACAACACTTAGCGCCATTGGGGGACCCAAGGCTCACCGGGGATAGGCAATGTCTACCTTTAGATTCAAATTTTTTTTTAGACTTGGTATTTTATACTTGTGCCTATTCCTGGACGGACACAATGCCTACTCCTAAATTTAATTCACGGTCAAGTAAAAGAAAATTATGCAAAAAAGAAAGTCAGTTTAGACTGATTAGCGTAAAAGAATTAAAGAAAAAAGACGCGGTTCAATTTGCTACTCCACTCAAAAGAATCACTAATTCGCCAGGAGAAAAAAAATATCTGCTACTAAATATATCATGTTGTAACTAGTCATGCCTTGACTTAAATCCCGTGACATGCCATGACTAAATTTGGAAGGATAGTCACGACACGTGAATGGTCACAACACATTCGCCACGCTATGACCATGTGCCGTGCCGTGACTAAATCTTTTGCACGACGTGCCGTGTCGTGTCAAATTTTCGAAAGATAATCACGCTGCGTGAATGGTCACGGCACGAGACACGTGACCGGCACAAGTGCCATGTCATGCCGTGATGGAACGGTGTTTGTGTTTTGACTCAACCGTATCATGTCGTGACGTATTTGGTCATGTCGTGTGCTTTTCTGCTCTAATTAGTCAGAAAAAAAATCATACCCTTGTTAGTATTTTGTGTCTACTCCTGATCGGAATTCTGGATTCGCCCCTACTTAGTGCTGTTGTGTCTACTTCGCGAGTGACAAATCTCGTGGCCAATGAAGAGGAGGAAGAGGAGGAGGATGAGTTTGCTCAGCTTGCTCACAGGTATGCTACCGCACTAGCTAGTGTACCTGACGTCATATAGTCAAGACCAGCACCACTAGGTTACTTTGATGGGGTTTTGTTGGTAGGATGCAAATAATCTATCCATCCTTATTTTGTGATGTTTAGTCATGATTAAGGATGAGGTTTGTTTGAAATAAAAGAAGAAATCTACAATTTTTGTATTTATTTAACCTACTATCCTGATTAAATAAATTTTATATTCAAATTAGCATACTCGAAATAACCAACCTGAGCCCAACAGCACTGAATTCGTATTCTCTGCGTTAACTCAAAAGGGAATCTTTTGAGTTAATGCATCCATTCCCTTTTGAGTTAACGCATCTGGATCATCTGATTTTCTTTAAGATCCGTGCAGATTAGATTGCACTAATATTAAAGAGTTATGTGTTAAAATCAGACGGCTGAGCCTGAGATATATCAACTCAAAAGATTTTCTTTTGATTCAACAGCACTACTGTCTTCGTTGGATTTGCATACGGACCAGGTTGGTCCAACAACTCATACGGCTTTAATTTCAGCATAAATTTTGGGCCTCCGGGGCAAACTTTAATTTTTCATTACTCAGAGAAAAAAAGCCTTGAACTGGGGTCCGTTATTTCTGACACCAGAGCCGAGGTAATAAAGGCCTGTGTGTGATTTCATTTTATCTATTGGGCCTCTTACGAGGCCTGGTGAATGTCCATAGAATGAAAGTAAGTGCTTTAGTTAAGAGTATTCTTACTTAATTAACACCACAAGTTCCTGACTGATTGCAATTTATTATGAGATACCTAACCTCCTGAAGGGCCGTGTATACGATGGTTTAATTATTTAGGAAAAAAAAAATTGTTTTTGTTTTTGAAAATTTCTTAATTAACTAATATTATAGTTTTGAAATTTTTATCTGCATCACATTAGTCCTTGTATATAATAAAAAATTAATTTGGTCTTAAATTTTAAAAATAATATAAAGTTGGTCCCTACACAACACCAAATTGAACTTTCATGTTTTTAACAAGAAAGTAAGTTGTTAGAATTAATTTGTTTAACTTGAGCAAAATTAAAGGGCTAAACTTTTCTCTTCGAAATCAGGTTTTTTTTTTCTTTTCGTTTTGTTTTGAGGAAACAAACTTCCAAATATTGGTTTCATGCAACTAAAGTTCAGAAACGATTCGGTTTATGAAAAGTTAAAAGACTAATTTAATTTATACAAATAGAATCTCAGCAACATATTTGATCTTGTAATTATAACTATCTGGTGTCATAACCATAAAATAGTGTAATTGGACCCCTCCTTATATATATATATATTCAAATGCATCATTTTTTTGTGCTCCAATATGTTCCAATATACTCTACATCGTTTATCTCTGTTTTCAATGTCCGTACAATCGATCTGAACCGCTACACATGTTCTTCATAATAAAATATGCTTGGAGGCCAAATTTTATATTTTTAAAAAAATTTACTATTTTTTTATAGGTATAATATTACTTTATTGGATGGTCCAGAATCTCCTTAAAACAATAATTTTGTACCTATGAAAAAAATAGTAAGAAATTCTAAAAAATATAAAATTTGGTCTCCAATCATATTTTATTATGAAAATCATGTTGAGTGGTTCGGATCGACTGTTCGGACTTTGAAAACAGAGATAAATGATGTGGACAATATTGTAGTATATTGGAGCACAAAAAAAATGGTACATTTGAACCCTCCTCATATATATCAGTGTTGTAAAAAACGCCTGTTTAATCATTAACAGCGGCCAAACTATTATGAATACACTTATCAGATGCCTGTTTGCGGATGAAAATGATTAATCGGTCGTTTGTTCCGATTAACCGACTGTTTTACCGTTTAATCGTCCATTTATTCCCATTTATTCCAGTGAATATTTATTTTCACATTTTTTTTTCTGTAATAGTGTGTGATAGTAAGGTTTATAAATTATGTAATATAGTTTTATTTGTACTTGAATATACATCCAGTATTTTTCATATATGTTTTTTTCTTTTTACTTTGAAATTGATTAATTCTTTTATTATTTATATACCATTTTTTTTACTTATTGATGTAATTTTTTTAATTAGTACGACATGTTCATTTATGAAATTAAGTTGTTATCATAAACTAAATTTAGTGATTTTATGTTGGAATATTTCATTTCTTTCAAATAATATGTTATTAGTATTTGAAAAAGTTTAATTCTCAAATTTTTTTCATTAAATAAATGTGGTAAAATGCTTATGTTAAGAAGAAATAAGTGTAGTATCATGTTATAATAATAAAACTAAGTTAAATTAAGTTTATTTGATAAGCTTAATGATTTAAATAAATTATTTTTAATAAATTATTATATATATACATAACTTTAATAAAAATGTTGAACTGTCTGCATAATTTTGATTAATCGGCCGCATACCGATTAATTGATTGGCAGTACCCCATCCGTCGCATTCCGTTACTGATATATACATATACATACATATACATATATATACACATACATATACATACATATACATATATATACATACATATACATATATATATATATATATTAATGAAGGTTTTAATTAAATAATTTATATATATCATAATATGTGCCTGATTTAAATAATACAACTATCTCGCATAAAAGTTGCTAGCAATATGCTTTCCTTTTCGCTTTTCACAAGGCCAACCAAGTTTATGTCGACATTCTGATGATCGCATCTTAAAAATCTTTTAATAATCATATTCATACTATTGCAGTTAGCTCATCATGTCCTCATTCGTGGGGTCCGTTTCACAACTTGTAACTCTCCTGTCACTAAAACATGGATGTTTTTTTTTTCCTTGAAGGTATCCTTTCGCCAGCTATGCTTTCATCAGTCATCGGTCTCTTTTCTCTTCTGACCCCCCTTTTCACATTTTTGTTTTGTTTTGAGAGTACTCTTTTCGCATTCGGTGTCGACTCTAATGGACCGATTCAATCGATAAAGTACGATGATTTCGAATTCAGTGAGTATTTTTGAAAGAAAATTTCTTGTCACCGACGCATCTTCACCGAACATTTTTTTTTGTTATTCTTAATTCGTCACTGTTCTGCCATTTTCTTTTTAAAAGAATACTTATTTACTATTCCGTTATTTTTTAGCAAAATGTCTGTCTGTGCTCCTAGTTTGTTTATTTTTTAATACCTTTTTTCTTGTCCATAATTAGCGTTAAAATAATGCAGTTATATACATATAGTTTCAACACTTTTATAGAGTCCGGTTAATGATCGGTCAATGTTCGTGATTTCAAAGTCCGAACAGTCGATTTGAATCGCTCAACATGATATCCATATTAAAATGTGCTTGGAGACCAAATTTTATATTTTTTGAATTTTTTTACTAATTTTTTTAGAAAGGTTCAAAATCACTGTTTTCCATGCACATTTTAATATGAAGATCATGTTAAGCGGTTCAAATCAACTGTTCAAACTTTGAAATTGCAAAAACTGACTCGCTATAACTTGAATTGAAATTCTAATATTATGACATTAGCTGTACTCTCTATGTATACACACACACACACACACACACATATGCTGAAATACAAATGTCTGATGAAATAGTTACTAGCATCAGCTTTTAATGTGCTACAGTGTAATTCACCAAGCTCGAACCTCATAGTCGAGATTTGAGTGGTCTACTTTAATTTAGGGTTGGCTTCATCGTAGTATAAGAACTCGTCACTATTTGCAAAGATAAAAGTATTTTTTATTATCGGTATCGTAGCGGATAAACTTCCGTCAGCAATAGTGATATTCTCTCGAGAATAACAAAACATTTTTTATCAGCATACCCAACTCACAATAATTATTTTTTTACTCTCGCAGATAGTAACAAATTCGTGCTCGTAGGAGATAAAATACTCACAACCGAATTGAAATAATTTCGTGCCTTGCAGTTTAAAAATATATAAATTTGATCTATTTTAAGATTTGTGTCAGATTAAAACGAACGAGTCAGATCGATCTCAGTCTGCAAAGCCATTGACACTGAATATGAGTTCGCTCGCAGGAACCAATATTTTTACCTATCATCGGATTAGAAGAAAAGATAACCAGTCAACGAGCTTGCTCATATATATTATTAGTCATTTGAAGTCTATTCAATCAATTTTGAAGTTAGTGTCATACTAGCCGAACTCATTTATAACTTGTGCATTTATTTATTTATCCAGAAGCACTTAAATTTATCTTATTTACTCGTATAATTAATCTCATGTTATCTCTAATTAAATTATTAAAAAACCTTAATTTACCTCTAATTAAGAACTACAAAATCAAAATACTCTAGAATCTCACCTGGAAATTATGATCATCAATTTTTGTTCAACTGAAAATCGGAGGTAAACTCATCAATCCTTTCTTATTTAGATACATATATGACTAAATTTTAAACTTAAATATATGTTTCGACCTGATATATTTATTAATCTTTACCGTTCAATTTTTTTAAGAAAAAATATGCATTCTTCTAAATTTGATTATACTACTTTATAAGGAAAACAAAATAATAAATAAAATATCAATATCAAGTATGCGTAATTAATTAAAGATGGGCGTTGAATCGTACGTCTTCATCTAATGTATATCAAATTTGAAAAAAAATAAATCACGGTGAGCATTATTGTGTCAGCATTAAATGCATAATTTTAATTTCGTAATTCCTAATTGGAGGTAAACTAGGGTCTTTGATAATTTAATTAGAGTTATTATGAGATCAATTACACGAGTAATAAATAAGAAATAATACCAAGAGTTGGAGTAAATAAACTAAATTTAAATCTATGAAGTAAACAAAAAACTGAACAAATTATGAAGAATATATAGAAAATTATCTCAAAATATATAGAAATACAATGATATCTCAGCCACTTGCATGACCATAGTATTCTCATATTTTTCTGGTGATTAATTGTGATGACTATTACTAGTAAAATATTATGGTAGGGTAGGTTATGCTAGCTTCGACTAAAACAGACAAGGATATATAATTAGCACCTTTATTGTTATGTCGCCATAAAAGCACAGTAACTGTAGCAAATGCATTAATTGCACTCCAACAAAAGGTTTCTGTATATTACTAGTGATCTAAATTTGATTCCGTACGTATATTGTCACTTTTTAATCCGACGAACGACCGACAAATCTGCCATATAATTCCTCAGTCTAGAATATCAGCAAAGTAATTCTATTATATATACTACAGGTCCATTTCACCCCCAAATTTCGCTAAAATATACGAAGAGAAAACCAAGTGAGCTACCGGAGAGAGAGTTTAGGAACCAATCTGTGTGTGTGTTTATGTTTGAGAGAGAGAGAGAGAGAGAGGAGAAGAGATCGAGCAGATGGTTACTTGCGATTACGTGATTTCTATAGTTCTAGGTGTTATCATGAGAAAAAGTATCAGCCGATTTCATGAGATAGGAAATATTTCCATGGAGTTCATTATGTCTCTTCTCACTGTTGGAATTTCGTCTAATGCTTTGGCTTTTCGTAGATCTGGTTCCTTACTGGAGTTCAGACACATGAACTAGATTATTAATTAATTAAGTGTGTCTCTTTTGTTCGACCATTTTAAATTTCAGCATATATATGCACAAGTTAGTAGTATAACCTAATTTGGGTTATACTAAAGTATTAGTGTCATTCTATTTTCTCTATATTAATTAATTGGATTATGAATGTATGTATAGTCTGGATCTAAGGAGGGGAATGGTGGGAGTCTTCTGCAACCTAGATTAAATTGTTACTTCATTTGATCTACAATTGTATGAAGGTTTAGAAATTATAATTTTAGTATTCTGTTTCAGTTTGAGCTGGTGTGACAATGTGTCTTGAATCTATTTTTTGAAACTCTGGAAGTGGCTAATGTGTCTTAAATCGTCTTAAGTTCTTAACTGGGTACTCGATCTTAAAATTTGACATGTTTCTTCTCTGTTTCATCCTTTATCTTATTTCTTGTTATTTTTATTCTGATAAGTTTCAAGTTTTGGTCTTCTATATCATTGTAATTTCCCCTTCGTAATTTTTTGTTTCCAAGGAATCTGGTGCCTTTGGAGAAATAATAAAGATCAAATTACCTTGTAATTCATGAAATTAGCTTCATGTTTTTTTTTTCTTTCTGTACCTTTAATTAAGTGTTTTGTTGATAGTAACATTATGTCAAACCTCCGGAGTAGCTGGATCATTGATCTTACTGTTAAAACAAGAACCAGGATTTACAAAATTAATCAGTATACAACCGTCCCACTATCATTTCATATGTTTTTGAGATTCTTCATGTGAGCTTTCGAAAAAAGAGATTCTTCATAGTGCACAATTGTACATTACACAAAATGCCAGGCAGCAAATGGGAGAACATTAATTGGGGGCTGGAATATTATTTCAGTTCACACCATCTGAAAACGAACTAAAATTAGTTCCAAATTTCAGAACCTCAGATGCTGGTTGTCTTGGGATCCCTGTCAAACTGCTTCCAAATTGTTCGGCTCACAGGTTATTCAGTATTGAACTTCAGGTGTCAATTTTGGGCGCGGTTCTTCCTTTTTTAAGACTTAGTAGAGTAATGTAAGATGTATTTCAAACCACTAAGCTTCTCACAGTAGGGCTGCCAAATGAAGTTTATGCATGTCAGGACTGTCTGGCTTGAGCTGGGGTCAGTGTTGAGGAAACAGTGGCATAATTATCCGATTGGTACCAGTATATGATCTCCGTACTGGACCAGGCAGCCATAGATGACATAGATGGCACAGAAACTAGCGCTGAGCAATGGACATGTCCAGTGTTTATTGGGGAAGAGCCTATATTATTCTTTTTGTACTAGAGAATGGACATGTCCTGTGCTTTATATGAATGGATAGCATAAACATGCTAATTGGCTAGCTTCAGTAACACCTATAGATAAGCCTGGTAATGTAAAACAAAGAACAACATCAATAGCAAGCTCCCTTGATTCTATTTCTTTCTATTTGGTCAGGGTATAGTTAATGTTTGATCAAGATTTCAATTATGCAATGTTGGGCTTCTGTCATAATTCCAGCTCTAAGTTAATGTTTTGAGTTTCGATCGTCCAGTTTCCAGTCATTTCAGTTATGGTTTTTTTTATCTTATTAAAAAAAGTAGGCTTCACCGTTTCTGTTATAATCAATTGAATCTTGAGTCATATAGACAATTTGGACAGTTTTAAGTTTAGTTTTGCAAAGTTAATGCTACTAGTCGGATCAAATTTGCCCCATTTCCTCCTGTTTCAAGGAAATATATTCATAGTGCTTCAAATATTTTTTGAACAGACTGTTTGCTCACCAGCTACCAGTTACCAGTTCAAGGAACTATTAAATATAAAATGCAGGACATGTATCAGGTAGTTGCCTAATAATGCCCAAAGAAGCAACTTAGCAGAGGATAGCAGGTTTATAATAGCAGAAGACATCTGAACTGAATTCTAAACATAAGGAATTAAGGATGTTTATTTGTTCTAGGGCTGAGAAACTAATATTAGGGGCCCAATTAATGTACGTAACGTATATTTATGAAGGCCCAAATTAAGACCTTATACAGTGTTAAGTCCAATATCAAAACATCTCGCTTCTGTTGAATAAAAGGCCTGGTTTTAATTTATTCACATCGCTTAATTCCTTTTTGTAATTTATGTCATATAGTGTGCCTGAACAAGTGGCTTTGCAGGTTGCATCAGATTATCATTTGAACAGTTCGGTTGGAGCTTAGTGTCATATATGCTACATGCTCATATTAATCTCTGACCTATATCTGCTCTACAAAGTCCTTGTCTATTGTTCCGTTCCTGTACGGGAGTGAGGTATATAATGTACGACAGTGTATAGTAGTGATGTTTGGCAGTATACTATTATATATGCATTAGCTTACGTGGTCCTATTGTATATATCTTTATCTTTTTTTTTTCTTTTCTTTTCCAATTAGTTTATTTATAAAGGACAGTTTTCTTTCGGTGCAAATCTATGCAATGTTAATTAATTCGCATATGTATATATCTATCTATCTTTTTTTTTTCTTTTTTTTTTCAATTATCTTATTAATTTATAAAGTACCATTTTCCTTCGGTGCAAAGGTTATATATATATATTCCTTTAATTTTCTGCTTCAATCATGTATGTGCTTATTTCTCATGACTAATTATATGTTTATTTGAAAATTAAATCGATCCTTTCACATGCGTCACTTAAAATTGACATTAATAGAATAAAAATAAGAAAAACAAAAGAGGTGGCTAATACAAGCCAAAAGATGATTCACAAGGCGAACATATCAATACCTGGCCAGCTAACAATTCTTGGCATTTTATTTGTTTGGCTACATTCCTATTTTATTCGTTTATACTGAATAGATATATGGCAGCAGTTAGATGGAGATTGCAGAACTATACTCTTGGATGCTTCATGAATCTAGACATGTCAAGGATTTGAAAGCTCCTGTACGTATTTAATTTTCTATAAAATTTGTTCATTTTCTGTTCCTTTTTGCCTTTTTGTTGTAACTTTTTTTATCATTGGTTGAAGAGCACAAAGCTCACTCACTATAAACCTAAAATCTAATTAATGTAAGAAATCAAATAAATAAAATAATTCCCGTCTAACTCAATAATTAATCATGATATTTATCACAATTTGTTGTATATATAAGTGTAAGCATCCATTGATAAGTATTTGACTATGTGCAAACAGGGACAGAGCTTGAATTATGGGGATCAAACACATATGGAGTAAATCATATAAAAAATTTCTACAGAGAATGGAGATCAAATTTACAATACCATACCATTTTACTCTAAATTATATAGAAAATTATACATCAGAAATAAAAAAACGGAGGTCAATTGACCCCTCTCCATTCTTTATTCTAATTCCCTCCATCCCTGTGTGCATGCAATATTACAATTTTCTAATAAAGGCAAAAAAAAAATATTATTCTAGCATTTGAAACATGATCTATTTCATATTATGGTGTGCATGCACGTACCATATATGCTTATAAAAATGTATGAAGGTGAATGTCTTACCATTAATCAAATGATATGAATCTTTCATTATATGGTCTAATTAAATTTAATTTTCCTTCATATATTATTTTCAAACAATTTTATTATAAATTAAATGATTATATAACTATATTATTTCTTTTCACATTTAGTGCCATCAAGATTTTGCCAACATTAAAAGATAAAACTTTGTCAAAATGTGTCATTTATATATATATATATAGTAAGGCTATTGTGCATTGTGAATTAAATGGGGTGTTTTAATTCGTGCTCATATCGCTATTTCCAAAGTTTAAATAGCCGATCCGAACCGCTCAACATGTTCTCCATATTGAAATGTGCTTGGAGACCAAATTTTACATTTTTTGGAATTTTTTTACTATTTATTAAGCCACTTTGAAAATCGCTGATCCAACGGTTTCACTGTTTGGTTGAGTCACCGTTGGATCAGTGATTTTCAAAGTGGCTTAATAAATAGTAAAAAAATTCTAAAAAATGTAAAATTTGGTCTCTAAGCATATTTCAATATGGAGAACATGTTGAGTGGTCGGATCGGCTATTTGAACTTTGGAAATAGCGATATGAGTGCGAATTAAAACACCCCCTTTAATTTACAATGCACAATAGCCTTACTCTATATATATATTATACTGAAATATGGCATATATATTTAAACTTTTGTTTAATATAGGATTCAACCATGAAGAATTTCCAAATTTTTTATGAAAAACTAAACAACCTCTGTATTGATCCAACTTTTCTCAGGGCTAGATTCTTTCTTGTATATAAATTGTGGCGAAGTATTGACTGAAGAGCCTATGGGCCGGGTGTGGTGGGAGCGGCGGGAGCATGGGCGCTGTGGAGGAAAAAGAACAAAAAGTTCTTCTCAAACAAGAGCCGACCAGTTAGCATATTGATTCCTGTTACAACAATGGATATCGCATTCTGGAGGGATGGAGCATAGGCCGGAGAGGAAATTTACTGAGTATTACATCATGATGGGCCCATGAGTGGGAAGTGGCGGGACCTAATTTAAATTTGTTTTTTTTAATATTCAGCTATTTGGGTAATTAAACTTTTTTTTATCAATATATTGTTGGTGACAAACTCTGTCGCTGACCTTCAAATTTTTTTTTTTAGTGGAGTAATTAAAGTCCCATTGTACATCGGACCAAACAAAGCCGTCAGATCCACAAGTTAGACTAAAGATGAATTTGATAGATGCAAACATTTTTAATGAACACACAAGTTGATCAACTAGTTTAATACTTGTTGGATCAACTATTTCCCTAGGATATGAGATGCACTTACGTACTCTGTAGCAACTAGGATTTTTTTATTTTTATATATATATAGGCCCGCAACAGATTTAATTTTTATATATATATAGGAACATTACTTAATTCACAAGTTAGGTATTTTAGGGAAGCACTGAGAATCCAATACATGATATCAATTCATAAATAAAGATTCCCTATTTTGTTGGAGAATAGCAACACATCAGCAATATTGATTCTCTCTGGCACGCGTAGAAGAGACGCCTGTGTACCAGTAAAATTTCCTTTTTTTAGTCAATATCGATCAATTATAGTATTAGACATCCATTAGATGGTAGATCAATTATATTGACCCTTTCAACCAATACAAACTCTTCATTTTGCACTTATATATACTACATGCAATTTGTAAACATAAGATCAGTTAATTGTCAGGAATGTACGTAGCTAGCTTGGGACCCAAAAAATTAATCAAAGCCCTTGAGAAAGCTTGCTTAAATTTGTCTAGTAGCAATGCCATGATCAAATATATATGATTGGGATTGAATATTTAAAATATGTGCTGAGTTGTAGATGTGAGTGTGTTGATTCCCTGTTTCCTGGAGGTATTTGTATTTGCCACAGAGAACGACTGGAAAGCAGATTGGATTGCCCAATTTTGGCTCCATACTTTGGCCTCTCCTCTCGTGACTTGCTCTTGTTCTATACTATACTTTCATCTTCAAACTCTCCTATATATAATATATATTCCCTTTTGTTTTAAATAAACTAATTAACAAGTGTATCTTAATAATTAAACAAAACTGATCTTTTAGCTTAATTAATTATATTATCTCTGTCTTGGGCTGTTTTCATTCCGCTGTTTTAATATTAGTGAGAATTAATTTATTAACAACGAATTAGTTTAAATAATGATGATTACAATAAATAAAAAGTTTGTGATTAATTTTAAATCCGACAAGTTACTTGATACATATCATGCATGAAAACTCATGAAAATTGATACAAGTTCAGTACCGATCGATCATCATACTAAATGTAATTTGTAATAGTCCAGATTTAATTACATTTGGTAAAAACCCTAAATATTTGTAGAATTGTCTAAAATTGATATTCCATCAATCTATAATGAAAAAAACATTTGTATATTTTCCCCCTTTTTTTAAATTTTGACATGATTTAAGAAGGCATCGTTATGTGATTGTGAGGATTGTAAGGGACAGAGATCACCTGCCCCTCGGGGGGAGGATTTTTCTGCCCCCAGTGAGACTGACAAGTGGGTCCAGACGCGTTTATAAATTTAAATATTGGTTTTTAGTTTTGGTGTGGCCCACGTTTCAGTGACTCAGGGGTAGGAAAATCCTGCCTCCTGGGGGGCAGAGAATTCAGTCCCGATTATAAGACGTTTTCAACAAATCCTAACCATTTAATATATATATTGACAGTTTTATAGTGGTGTGTGAGAAGCTACTGTATTTAAAAACTTCTTGTATTAACAATACTAATTATAACAATAAATACGATGCTTATTTTGAATCTAACATTAATTTAATACAAATAGTAATAAATTTCTAAAAAATGTAAAATTTAGTCTCCAACCACATTTTAAAAATGTAAAATTGTGCTTGAAGACCAAATTTTACCATTTTTAGAAATTTTTTACTATTTATTTGAATTTTTTTAAAATCACTGATTTTTATAGTCCATGATTTTATGAAAAATAGTGATTTTAAAAAATTCCAAGAAAATAGTCAAAAATTTCTAAAAATAGTAAAATTTGGTCTCTAGGTACAATTTAATATAGAGATCAACTTGAACTGTTCAAATTGACATTTTGAATTTTGAAATTGAAGATATAGATGTGAAGTAAAACACTTGCTTTACTACGCGAAACACCGTAGCCCAAAACACACACACTCTCTCTCTCTCTCTCTCTATATATATATATATAGAGAGAGAGAGAGAGAGAGAGAGAGAGAGAGAGAGAGAGTCTGGCTAGAATGACATTAGTATCATTTCAGCCTATATAACACCAACTCCAAAATCTACCAAATCAACTTCAAACGGTGAATCCAAATTGTTCAAACTTATCTACTTCATTAGTTGTGCGTTTACATGCAAATTTTATAATTTTTTGTATTAATTTAGTATTAAGTCAAGCGTTTAAATGTGTGAGTTTTTAAGTTAATTTTAATGCATTCATTTTTCATCATTTTTGACCGCTTGATTTGATACTAAAATAATTCGAAGATATAAAATTTTTTGTATGTAAACGCATCACTCATTAAGTAAATCAGTTTGAATGGTTTGGATTAGTCGTTCGAAGTTTATCCAATTAATTTTGGAGTTAAGTGTCATATGACACCAATGTCATACTAGTCGGACCCCGTCGTCATTGTCATAGTTATTTTTCTTGTTTTTGTTCTTGTTGTTTGAGGTCAATATTCTTGGTTGGCTATGCAATTTGTAAATGTTATTGTTGAGTTCAGAAAATATAAGAAACTAGAACCTTAATGGATAATCATTTCTTGGACATATATAGGAGCTTGTTTGACATAACTAACCTTGTTTGGAGGTAAAATAATTATAATCCAGTAGATAAACTGAATATAAAAAATATGAACACCTTAAATCTAAAGAAAGAATTTTGGTATGTCAACCTATTACCCCCTTATAAGTTGCCCTTGTGGATCTAACACGTGAAAAAATAAATAATTCCATTTGTAGTTATATACGTTTAATATCAATTGGTATTTAATTAGCCATATATATCAATTGGAAAAATTAAATAATTCCATATGTAGTTGATCTTTTTACACCCTTAAAATTTTACCAATTTACAGAAAAAAAATTATATGTTGCCGAAATAACGATCCATAATTAATATTTTCTTACAAGTACTTCATTCATGAATCGGTTTAATTTATATATTATTTTTGGAGTAGAACTACGTGATTTTAAGCTCACAAGCTCCTTTGTGAGCTTAACTAAAAAAATTTACCGAATTAGCTTCAAACGATGCATCCAAACCGATCTATTTCACAAGTGATGCATTTACATATCAAATTTAATTATAAATTTTCGAATTAATTAAGTATAAAGTCAAGATGTTAAGAAATGACGAAAAATAAATGCATTTAATTAACTTATAAACCATCTTTTCTTGATCGCTTGATTTTATACTAAATTAGTTCAAAAATTTATAAATTTGATATGTAAATACATTACTCATGAAGTAGATCAGTTTCAACATTTGAATGCATCGTATTAAGCTAATTTAGTAGGTTTTTGAGTTAAGCTCACAAAGGAACTCGATGATAAGCTTAAGAACACCCTAGTTATACTCTTATTATTCTTTCCCCGCTAATCTAAATACTCTCCATATATACATGTTCCTCGCTCATGGACATGCATGCCTGTGGGATCCGAATCTGTTGCGATTCTTTACTCATGAACAGTAACTTATGATTCTTACTTTTCCAAATCCAACTGTTGAATTGTTTCGCGATTCGTGCAAGAAAAAATCAGCTGCTTTGAGATATGTGCACGAAATTATTGGACGGTTAGATTTGACAAAACAGAGATTTTAGAATTACTGTTCATCCTTTTAGGATCGCAGCAGATGTGAATCCATGCCTGTGGGTCATATAATTAGCGGTCAAACCAAATCTTCTGAATGATTGAAAACCTTTATTGATCTGCTGATCAGAGTCTATATAATATTAATTACATTATAGAGATAAGTAACAAACCGAACTCATAGAGAGACCAAAAAAAAAAGATAAGCTAGCTCTCATTTGCCAGTTGAGATGAGTAATTTGTTATATGCTTGCAGTTGAGATGAGTAATTTTTTTTTAATAATGATTTATTTATAATAAATTAAGAACAAATAGAAAATTAATACTGCATGACACTGATGATTAGGGTATTTGATATATCCCTTCTCTTTTGAAAATCCAATAATAAAATAATCGTGGAGTTTTTATAGTATAGTATAGTCTTTTATATATTTTTTGGAAATTGCTCAATTTGATAAATTTGTTAATTTAGTATTAATTATTTTGAAAGAAAAAAAATATATTCTTCATTTTCTATTATTAACTTTCTCTTTTGAGTTTAATGCATTTCGGGCATTTAATCAAAATCAGAGTCAATTCAGTCCACGCCTATAATGTGCGAGCTTTTCAATATTAGTGCAATTCTCAATCGGACGGTTCAGATGTATTAACGCATGCACGTTCCGTTAATGCAGAGGATACGAATTGGGTTCATACACTATACTGTACTTATGATACATATATGCATCGTTATCGTATTGAAGGAAGGTGTATATATAACACCAAAGGTCACGTGATGTTGGCGCTTTGGTAAGTACATTCACATGCAATTCGTTTTGAGCCAATGGGAACAATGCTTGTTAAATGTGTAAAGTGAAGACAAACAACATTGCCATTTTGCTGGACATTTATTGTTGAGGTTTCGCTGCTGCTTTTACTTGTTCTCCATTTAATACTACTGGATATATCCATTTCAATGTAATGAATGCTGAACTGATGGGGGAGCTGGAGAGGAGATAACTTTGAGGCATCCACCGTAAGAGAGGGAAAATATCTGTGAAGTTATGAATAGAGAAGTAACAGAGAGGTATAAGGTAAGAACAAAGACAGGGAAGTTTTGATTGTCTATTTGCATGTCAATTTTGTAAGTATGGATACCATCAAAAACTTTTTTGTTAATATGCGTGCCAGATTAGGTGTGGGAAGTACTGCCTTCAATTTGTCCTTCATAGAAGTATTAATTAATGAGATCAACAAATGATGAATTTTATAAGAATAAATAGGAGTTTTTGTTAGCAAAGGATAACTTGACTTTTGAGTGGAAGCTTTGACGATAATAGACAAAGTAAATATTTTGATTTTCAGAAGAACATATATTGCATACATGATAAAACAGAACTAATATATCAAACTCATTTTTTTAAGAGAAAGATGGGGCTCAAACCTCCAAATTCCGTAAATAAAAAAAGTTATTTACATGAAACTATACATATAATTTATATACATCTCTTAAAAATTAGGAAAATCTACCCGACCGGGTGGACCTTGTCACAGCATTCTTAATGCCGTGTAGTTAATTCTCAGACTACTCGGTACCAGTTAGTTTATCGCCTTCCTCCCTGGCTGGAGTTGTCAGATCCTGCACCCTCTTTAAAACTTACAGTTATACAAGTATTTAGTTCAAATTAATTATATAAAATATCAGCTTAACTGTATAAGGAGTCAACTTATAAGTAAGGAATCAGTTTAGAAATATAACAATTCAGCTTAACTATATATAAAGATTCATGACTGATTCAGCTTAGTCTGATGCATTTATAATAAAAGAATATACAATATAAACAACAACTACATTATATGGAAAATAAAACTGTATGTATTCTCAATATCAATCATCTATCTATGACCACTAATTATGTATGATTTAATTTAATTATTTCAATGATCATTATTAGAGTAAAGCTAACCTGTGGTGTGCTCACCAATAGTATTTGGTGAATGCAACTCTAAAATCTATCAAATTGGTTTCAAATGACGAATCTAAACCTTTGAAACTAATATATCTACTTCACGAGTGATGCATGTACATGTCAAAATTTTAAATTTTCGAATTTATTTAGTATAAAATCAAGCGATAAAAAAAATAAAGTTATATAATTTATTTTAGTGCATTCATTTTTCACGAGGACGCGCGCGCGCGCACACACACATATACATACATATACCTCTTTCCCTATATGCAGAAGATCCTCGGTCCTCATATAAGTACTGAACTTGGGGTAAATTAAAATGTGGTGGGGGTAATTCATGTTATTGCATATATCCGGCCCATTTATGATTTTTGTTAATGATCTCTAACGACGACGTGTGCGTGATATTCCATGTGAGACATCTCACGTGGCAGGAGATGATTGGATAAAGAAATCGATAGGTATAGACAAAGCAAAAGCCCAGAAAGAGCCTACATGTAGCTCGCAAGCCTCTCACGAGAAGTCTGTATGTAGTGGGAGAGGGTGCTAATTAAGAGAGAGAGAACTGAGAAGTGCCAAAGAGGTCACGAGACGGAATTTCGTGTGGCATATTTTGGCCATATAAATTATGGTCTTGTGACCGTTATGACGTTACTATGATATTGTGGACACGCTGGAGCTTAGCATGCACCTCCATGCATGCGTGTCTTTTGTTTGATCGTGACATTTACCAATGTAATCCCTCAAATGTATACATTTTGTGTCAACGTATCAATTTTATTTGCAAGTTGCATATATAAGAAATATTGGGAGAAAAAAAAAATAATACAAGAAATTAAGCTAGTCTTTCTGACGGAAATAAATTGTTGCTTTGATATTAATAATTTTTTTGGGAGTATATATATACCATTTGATATTGTATTATCTATCATTTTGTATATATATTGTGTTTTACAATACCTTTTGCCTTACACAATTATTTGACCTGCCTAGATATTTGGTTGAAGATCAGTTGTTGATTACTAACAGAAATTCATTTAATTAAATTAATTTTTTTTTCCTAAATAATTACATGTTTTAAATTAATAAGAAAGCCAAAATGGCAAGAGGAAAATTATAACTCATTTTCTTTTAGTACAAGACATCAACTATTTTGTTAACACCAAGTATAAGATATCAAATATATATAGAGGAGGGATCAAGTTACACCTTTTTTTTTGACACATTTTGACACCTGTCATTTTCAAAGTTCAAATAGTCGATCCAAACCGTTCAACATGATTGATATACTAAAATATGCTTGGAGATCAAATTTTACATTTTTTTGAATTTTTTTACTATTTATTAAGATGGTTACAAAATCGTTGTTTTCGGACCATTGAAAAACAACGATTTTGTAACCATCTTAATAAATAGTAAAAAAATTCAAAAAAATGTAAAATTTGATCTCCAAGCACATTTTAGTATATCAATCATGTTGAACGGTTTGGATCGACTATTTGGATTTTGAAATCGCAAAATTAACCTATAAAAAAAACGATGTCATGATGTGTCAAAAAAAAGGGTGTAATTGGATCCCTCCTCATATATATACAGTATTGATTCCCTCTGTAACCTCCGTGAACTTGTTAGAATACATTTTCTGGGATGGGGCTGGTACGTACAATAAAGATTCCTCATAAGGGCTGTTCAAATAAGTATAATAGTGAAAAATTGAAAAAGATAATAAATTTCTTTTCCACACAACATAAATTTATTTGTATTCAATTAGCATGGTGGATATATATGGAGTTTCTTGTAAATTCTTGACAGCTTAACTTATTTCACATGTCAAATTATCGATTTCTGAAGTATGAATTTCATGGATGCAGTATATGTAAACTTTGAAGCCTACACTATTGGAAGATAAATTGCAATTCAACATGGTGGTGCTAATTAATGTATAACCCTTATACCAACTTTTAATTTATATTTTAGGGTTTATTGGATCTCTCGATTCTGGTTGTAAAAATTCAGATTTTGTAATTCTCTGGCTTTTGTAACTAAAATAGGTGGCTCGTAAAAATATTAATTAATTATTATTCAAAATAAATATAGAAAAGATCACAAACTTTTTATCAAACAGTAAAAACAGAAGTCACCGTTGGATCAGCGATTTTCAAAATGGCTTAATAAATAGTAAAAAAAATTCTAAAAAATGTAAAATTTGGTCTCCAAGTACTATTTAATATAGAGATCACTTCTAATGGTTTAGATCGACCGTTTGGACTTTAAAAATCAGAAAACGACTTGGTTGCAAAAGAGCTCAGGAACAATCGATTGTATATTAGCCAAGCTCTCTCTCTCTCTCTCTCTATATATATATAGAGTAGAACTAGGGTGCTCCTAGGAGTACCAAGTTTTTTGTACTCTTAACTCTAAAATCTATCGGATTAACTTTGAACGACGAATCCAAACTGTTGAAATCCTTCTATCTTACGAGTGATGCGTCTACATGTGAAAATTTTAAAGTTTCGATTAATTTAGTATAAAGTCAAGTGGTCAAAAGTTTTCCAAAAAATGAATGTATTAAAATTAATTAAAAAACCTTCTAATTTTGATCACTTGATTTTATACTAAATTAATTCAAAACTTTAAAATTTTCATATGTAGACGCATCACTGGTAAGGTAGAAAGATTTCAACGGTTTGAATTCGTCGTTCAAAGTTAATCCGATAGATTTTACAGTTAAGAGTACAAAGGAGCTTGGTACTCCTAGGAGCACCCTAGTTCTACTCATATATATATATATATATATATATATATATATATATATATATATAGTACGACTAACACGCTTCCTCTAGTATATCGACGATATACTTCCGGCCTCCAAAATCTATCGAATTGGCTTCAAGCGACAAATCCAAATCGTTAAAGCCAATCTCTTCAATGAGAGCTTCGTTTCCATATAATTTTTAAAATTTTTGAATTTATTACTATCAAGTCAAGCGGTCAAAATATGAAGGATTTTGTGCGTATTTTAATGCACTATATCCTTCATTTTTTTGACCGTTTGACTTGATAGTAAATAAGTTTGAAAATTATTATTTTTTATATAAAAACTAAGCTCTCGTTAAGAAAATTGGTTTGAATATTTTGGATTTATCATTTGAAGGTTATTCGATAGGTTTTATAGACCGAAAACATATTATCGATATACTAGAGGAAGCGTGTTAGCAAGACGCCACCAGAAACATATTGTCGATATCACAAATAAAAATGATGATTTAATTGGTCGCTGTCATGTGATATTATTACTTGTAAGACGCCACCGATCGAGTTGTGATTTCAAACTTGAAATTATTAATATAAAGTTCAAATTCACTTATCAAGACCATCGACTCATAGTATAAGTTGACTTAAGTTCTTTTTAAAAAGTTTGTCATATTAAAATTGACGTGACAAGATTTGAGAGGGTAAAATTTAAGTGCACCGTATTAGTCCACATAGGTTGACTGTTCACCAACCTTATTTTTAACGATTTAATTAAATAAAAAATACCATATTTGTCTAAAATATGTACATGACATATAATAAATTAATAATAGAAATTTGGACTTGGCCACATCAACTAATCAATGAATTTTAATCGCTAATTTTTCATTTCTACGTACCGTAAACATTTAAATAATTGGGGGGGGGGGGGGGGGGGGGGGGGGGGGGGGGGGAGTTTAAGTAATTTAGTTGTAAAAAAAAAAAAGCACGTGCAAAGTTTAAAATTACCTATTAGCCACATGAATCACTTTCATGGAGATATTTTTATCACACAGACCAAAAATAAATAAAGAAAAAAAAAGCCCAACAGTAACTAAACTTTTATCTAGCTATTTTTTTACAAATATTTTGCCTTTAAAGACTTAACTGCTTCATTCAATACAGAGAAACAACACAAGTTATGTGGATAAGCTAAAAAGGAGTGGGGATTCTTCCCTTTGGTTCCTCCTCTATAAATAGCTTCCATCTCTCTTCCCCATATATTTGAGCTTGTTTGTGTGTGACGCAGCAAGCAAGCGAGCAAGTAGCTAGAGTGAGAGAAAGAGAGAGAGAGAGATGGTATCAAGGGAGAAAAAAATCAAGGCCGGGTTACATGAGAAGTTACAATTGCTCCGCTCACTTACTAAGTCAAATGCAGTATGTATCTCTCATTTTTCTCTAATAGTCCCTTAATTCCTGAACTGAAATTTGGCTGTCAAAATCAGCATCATCAAGCTGGTGCCAATACTCTTATCTTATTTCAAAAAATAATATGTCGGTTTTTACCATATTATACCATTTTGGAGAACAACTAAACAGGCAGTATTTTGGTGTTTATTATTATCCGGTCATTTTTTAATTCTGAAACTTCTTATAATACAATATCAAAACCCTACTAATTAATGTGTTCTCCGAATTTAACATTCCTTCAGGTATTGGTTACAATTCTTCTATCAATACTTTGTTGTAAATCTGTCCACATGCAGCTCTTTTACGACGAAGTATATTTCTAATCTGTTGTATTGTTCTTCTTAATTTGTAACAGTTGAACGATCCATCAATCGTCTTAGATGCCTCCAGGTATATTAGAGAGTTGAAACAGAAAGTTATAAAACTGAACCGTGAGCTCGCCGTCAATCAAAGTATCATATCAGACAAACAGTCGCCACTGGTATGTATATATTAGCTAGCCACATAGCTTTTCATAATATTTCTTAAGAATTTGAGATGTAATACATGATATATAGGTTTGAGATTTTGCCCTTTCAAATTGAGAGGTCAATACAGTATGATGATGGACGTCAGATGTATTGACGTCCTAAGACTTCTTTTTTACATATTTAATGACTTATGCAATATCCGTATTAATTATATATTAATTTGATTACTATTATATATATGATGTACATTCCATCGAAATTTTGACAGGTCACTGTTGAAACCCTAGAGAATGGCTTTTTGATCAATGTGTTCTTGAGCAAGACAAATCCCGCTTTACTTGTTTCAATTCTTGAAGCTTTTGAAGAATTAGGACTTAGTGTCATGGAAGCAAGTGCTTCTTGTGCTGACTCGTTTTGTCTAGAAGCATTTGGAGGAGAGGTAAGAATAAGAAACCTATATATTTCGTACCAAATCAATTCCTTCTTTTAATTATATATTTGCTGTAACTATTTAGCATCCAATAGGTAAAATGGTTAAAATTATGATTATTTATATATTTTATGTGATCAAGAGGTTTTACTGGTCATTTTTAATTGGATTCTTTTTAGTACAACAACTGTTTCATCTTATAACCAGACCACCTTATCGCCACTGCATGCCTGTATTTGAAAAACAGAAGGAACCAAAATAATCAATGGTATTCTACTATTCTTCATAAATTTAAGGGAACCTTGCCTACTCACATTTCGTGTATTTAGTATCCGTGACTGATCATTGTCCTATCAAAACCTTTTGCAATCAAGCAATTATCGAAGAGCATATACAAATTCGTTCTAATAATTAATAATAACAACAAAAATCGTAATTATTGTTGGATTGCATGATTGCACAAGCCGATTTCCCTTAGTACAACTGAAATTGCCGTGATAAAAATACTGAATTTTATTACAAATGTAATGTTGTATTATGAATAACATATATAGATCGATGGTATTTAGTTATATGTTGCGCTACCTAGTTTCAAGTTGAAAGTGATTCAACATAGTAATTACAAGCCGTAATTAATATTTTTCTAATGTATAATTAGTTTAAATTCGAGCAAATAACAAGCAACTAAGTAGATTATGTTTTCTTCTTAATGCAGAACCAGGTCGGGGGTCTCGATGCTTATGTAGTGAAAGAAGCAGTGCTTCAAGCCATCAGGAACTGTGATGATGACTAATTAATTAATTAATTAATTTGTTTTATGCATGTACCATTAGCTCCTACATATATATATAGGAGCGCAAGCTCCATATTTTTCTCGGAATTAATTAACCATCCGTTTCTTGTTGTTAATTTGAGGTTAACTGATCAAGTACGTATAATAAAACTCAGAAGTCAGAACAACATGGCATGTGTATTGGTTAAGCAGTTCAATGCATCGATCGGTTGGTACAGTACGTCATGTTTTTCCCAAACTCCAATGGATGAAAATCTTGGGACCATGCTTGCATGACAGATACTTGACCTCATGCTATTATCAAATGACAATGATATTTGCTTTTTACTGGATTATTGATCTAATTTTGTTCGTACGTAGTTGAGTAGTTTACTCTTAGTACGTACACCACAAATGGAAGATAGCATAAAGCTTTATGGGCTTACTTCATATAAGGGTTAATGGACCAAAAATAAAAATTAAAATCCAATGGGCTTATGAGCCATAGTTCTAATGGGCGGCCTAGACTCGCATGGGATGGGAAGAATATTAGCTTTTATGTGACAAACCGCACCAAATCATCTTATGCGCGAGGGATCTTGAACTGAAAATGCTGCCTGAACCCAGACTATGGTATTATTTGTGTAATAAAAGGGCCCCAAAACGCAAACTTCTTTCAATCACATTTTGTACGCTCTGAACCGAGTATAAGGACATAAATTTATCCAGCAGGCCATGCTCACTGGCGCCAATTAGCATCATTTTTTTTCCCTCCTTAGATGAGATCTTACGATAGAAGCTTGTGAAATTTAAACCAAAAGAAAAATAAGAACTACTGTCCGATATTTTAATACTCGTAATACTCCAAACGAAGAAACCGGTTTTCAGGTTTTTCCCATGGCACCACGCCAGCAATCCGCTCTAAGGCCTCTGTCAGACCTGACCAATCTTACAATCTCCCCTTCCTCCTTGAGATCGTGTTCGAGCATTGGATCTAGTATGCCTCAGATCCATGATGATGTTGTTGAATCCCAAGGTGAAATTTATATTGCCTCCTGTGAGTATTAATAATCCTGTTCTAGCAGTTTTCGTTTTTGTGCATCTATTTTTATTATTTTTGTTCCTACTAGTTAGTTGTGTTGTGGATTATAAGATTTGATATGTTAGAAGTGAAATTCGTGAAGAGTTTAGTTAATTCGAGAGCATCTGATGTACTTTTGTTAGTTCTGTGATTGATTGATATGTAATTGAGTGTAAGGTAGCTTTGGTAGGGTTCTTTCATTTGGGATCTGAGTTGAACAGAACTTAATCAACTCAATTTCAGCTATAAGCTTGTTAAATAGTTCCTCATATCCACTTCCCTTTGCAAATCGATGTCATATCCAATGTGATTTTATCGTTTTAGTGTTGTAATAGATCTGGCTTCTTATTTTGATTATTCTTTATTCTTTGTGATAAATCAGAATTTTGTCATAAATTACATCACTAAATTCTGAATGCTAATGTGGCCCTCCTTTTAATGGCACTCCAGTGCCTGCTAGATTCATTTTAAGTACAGTAATCTCATTGTAACTGAATAAACAATAGCTAAAATAATATCATAAATTAGAAATTCTCTCATTATACATGTTTCCATTCAGATAGAAGAAAAGGAAAAGCTGCCATGGTTGAGTATGTGCACTCCACTCAAGCAACTAGGAAGCTCAAACAGATCAACAAGTCAGTACTCAGTACACTCTAGCTACAATAAGCCATTCTTTTATCCTATCTCAATATTTTTTAGGAGCTTATATAAAGGAACTTAAATTTTGTGTAGGAGGAAGCCCAAAAAGGCAAACCAATATGCCCGAAACCCTGTTTTATCTCCAAGGAATGTCGAAAAGGTATAACAACAATTCTCTTTTTATACGATAATAAAACCAATATTTGACTATTTTTCAAAAGAAAAAAAGAAATTATAAACAAGTTTTTTCAGTACCTGTACAAACAACCACTATTTATTTTTTATTTTTCTGATATCAGAAAAATTAAGAAAATAGGAGTTAAATTTCTTAAATTTAATTAAATTGCAGCTTTAGAGGGGCATATGATTTTAATGCTTTCTAGATATACACAAGAAATTGTATTCCTCTAACCAGATGGTGTTTATGGAGCGATTAGCTTTAGTTCATGTTGATATTTTAATTGTTAACTAATTAATCAGGAACCAAGCTGGAAATTCATTCCACCTCTGGATTACATTAAGAAACAGAGAGCATACTTTGCTGAAATTGATGCGTTTGAGCTTGTTGAAGAAGAAGTGTCCGAAAGCGAGCTGGATTAGGTGTGACTAAGTCTCCAGCAACACTACAAATACTACCTTTACACATATAATACAGCAATTAACACAAGCCATATATATAGCAAAAATATATTGGTACTTAATATATAGGATGAGATACATCAAGCTTCTTTTTAAACAATTGTTTCTCCATTCTTCTGTTTGATTGCACATATGAGTTTTATGCTGGTTTAGAAATATAGTACTAATCACTGATCTTTATGGGAGTAATTCTACACTATTATTTGCTTCATTTTGTTCTGCTATATCGATCCTTCAGCGCCATGTATTATTGTGAGTTTTGAATGAGGCATTTTCAATGAAGTAATTTCAACAATCATGGTGATGGTTCTTTTACTGAAAGATTATCTAAGATTGAACATCTTTTCAAAAGTATTGGAGCCATTTAGTGCTTGAAAAATTGTAAATTTGCAGTAGCTATCCTAACCTAACACATTTGTTTCTTTCTAAGTTACCAAATGGCTCATTATTTATTATGTTAGGATAAGTTTGTCATGATAAAAAGTATTTTATTAATTTGTAGATGTTGCATTTTCTGCATTAATTACTGACACTAGTTTTACTAAGGCTAACAAATATCCCTTTGGTTTCTGTAGTAATCATAATAATATTTTCATTTCTCCATCTTTGAAGAGATATGATTTTGTAAATTCGGCGAAGTAATTATATGTTGCAATAAAGATTGGCTTATGAATATGTTTTTCACTAGTTTCTTTGCCCCGTTGTTATTAAAAAAGAGTTTGATTATAAAACAAAATGTTCGCTCATAGCTTATAAGAACATTACAAAGTACTGGTTCAAAACCTTCATTAACAGTAGAAAACAAATCATTTAATTTCAATACCACAAACCAAATTATTCACGAGTAGCAATTTCCAAACCAAAATCCAAAGAGTAAAAACATTTGACCCCAACTAAACAAAGAATAATGATAAATAAAATGCAACAACGAAAATACGAAATTTACTTCTTAGGACTTGATATATCAGCAATCAATTGATCCTTCTGCAGTTCTTACGGATCTCCCCTTGTGTCCCAGTAAGAGGACCCATTTCGCCCATCTTAATCATTGACGAACCAAAATCATGCCAGAAAGCAACAGGATTACTGTTATAGTACTTAACAAGACTATCAGCTCCTCTTCCATCCCCCTTGAACAACTCCTGATCTGAGTGGAGCAACCCCTTTTTCTGAATCAGGCCCTCAAAATAATCAGTATCAAAACTAAGAGGTGATGCCGGATCAAGTGGTGAAAGATTATTATCACCACCATTTATTGGGCAATTTGATTTGAGTTTAACAGCGAGGCTTGTTTCTAGTGTGGTGGTTTCATTGTATATGCGGGACCTGAAGTTGGTGCAACGAGAAAATCCTAAAGTGTGGCCACCGGATAAAACTACTAAATCACGCAATGAGAGGCCATGAGCTTGGAAATTGGAGAGCAGTCGTGTGAAATTGAAAGTCGGTGCTGGGATGCTGTTATTTGCAGCTGCTTGACTTGCAGTTCTGGCATCATGCCGTCCGAGAAGCACCTTGTATGAAGGACCACCCAACTGGAAGAAACAGAGGTTGTCAGAGTTTTTCTTATAGTGTTATGTAAATTAGGAAACTAGAAATCAAGGACTTACAGCTACAACAGAGTCACGAGCTGCAACAGCTAAGATATCAGCACAGGATACTACGTTATCTTTGCATTCTGAGATCAAGGCATCTTTGATCTTATCCACCACTTCGAAACCCCGCAATGAATTTTGGTTTGGAGCCGCATTCTTCTCCCCGGTGAAAGTTGGTGTGTCATCCAATAAAACTGAGCCATCACAACCCTTCATGCAAAAAATTAAAAGAAAATTCTCAGTGTTAATTCCAAGCTTACTTGACCTAGAAATGTATTTACAATAATTGGTGAAGAAAGTAAACTTACATTAACAAAACAATCATGGAAATGGAGACGAAGAAGTGATGCACCCATGCGAGGCTCCAGGGAGACAGCTTCATAGACTATTTTTTGAATTTTAGCCAGAGCTTTGGGACAGATTGTTTCATAATAGTCTGGTTTAAGCTGAGCTTTTGCAAGACTAGTTGAAGCAAGAATCACCAGAAAGCATGCAAAAAGAAAACTGAACCTAGCCATGTTTATCTTGCTGATTTCCAACTTATGATGTAATGATGTGCCTTGATAAGTGTTTATATAGGCTCAGGATTTTGAATTCCCTTGTCATCAATTTACATTAATTATTTGTTAAAAGTTAGGGAAGTTTGTTAATATAATCATTGTCTTTGACTTTGTGACTTGCAATCCTGTGGCTTTCAAAATCTTTGGTTAGAGGAATCTTGTGGCAAGTATAAGAAAGTCAATCTTAGTCAGTATGGTTGCAGTTAGTAACATAAATAATATATATAATTAATGCAAGTACAAAACTAACAAAAATTAAACATATTGTTAACCTGTGCCTAACTACATTGTCGGATGTGTTCTATTGTATCTATCATGCATTATTTGAAAATTAGGTAAAGGTCTTATTCGTCACTGGGCAAGTTTTTTTAACTAAAAATGAACAAAACAGGTTATCTGAGTGAATATAAAACTCGGCAGTTGTGAATCACTGATATTGCTCCTCCAAACACAGACCTTCTATACTCAAAATTTAATCTCTACCACCATGCATTAAGTCCTGAAAAATTACATCTTTGTTATGTTCTAAATTGACCAAATCTCACCTAGCACAATTAACTAATACATTACATGCAATTATGAACTTTAACCAAAACCATTTATCCTTTGACAACACTACACTTATGAACAGCATTTTGTTAAAGCAAGGGAATAAAAAATGATTTGGTAAGCAACTTTCACTTAATATTCCTTGGCTAACTCTGCATAAAATTAATAGGAATATATAATCAAAGTACAACTCTATTATGAGCTTATATATAATCATAATCTATCATAATTGAAATTCCACATTAATAGGTACTTGCTTCATTAAAAGAATCCATAAATTTTTGTTTGATATCGGTTGGCAATTTAAAGTTTCAAATATATATTTTTCAAATCAACTTCGCTTTATGTGAAATCAAAATCCAATACAAATTTAATAGAGAGATCTGAAATGTTTCTATTTTGATTTTTCTCAAATTATGAATGGATTATTTTCCCAATTAAGTAGTATGATATATACAATTGTGGTTGCTTAGACACCTCCTCTCGGAATTTATCCCTATTCCCTTGTATAATTTTTTTTTTCTTCTTTTATTTTTAGAAAAACAAGGATCATGCTCTTATTTTATTAAATTGTACATACGGTGATACATTGAAGTAGGGGTGCACAAAAAATTCGTACATCGTGATTCGATTTGAGTTTGATTCGAAAAAGTTCGTAAAAAATTCGATTCGAAATAGTTCAAAATTAATTCAAACCAAACTCAAACTGAACCTGGTTCGTTCGAAATAGGTTCGCAAACTATTCATGTTCGAATCTCAAAGTAACGTGAACCGTTGATTTTTGTTGACGACTTATATTTACTAATGACTTAAAAGTTAAAACATAAGGCCGTCTAACTATAACTTATATCTTGTAAGTTGTAATCCTCGCTTTCAATTTTAAAACCTTAGACGATTTTTATCTTTTGCTCTCAACGACTAAAATCACTTTTCCTTATCATAAAAAAGTTCGTAAAAGATTCGAAATTGAGTTCGTAAAAAAATTCGATTCGAAATTAATTCAAACCAAACTCAAACTGAGATAAGTTCAATTCGGTTCAATTCATTTGCAGTCCTACATTGAAGTGAAAAAAAAAATAGCTTAATAGATCTGAGCTAGGTAATTATGAAGAAAAGGGAAAATACATGAAAAGATCGAGCTTTAGCCCGAAAAAGCCTAAATATTGAGTCGAATTTTTTTTCCCGAAATAAAAAATCATTCTGCCCCTAAGATTCTAGGCTTCGTTGATAGGGCCTTCATTTAGGCTCCAAGGTTTATACCCAAGGCCCAACAATCAATGAAAACCATCATATATATTGAAGTTAAATTATTTACGACTTATCATTTGATGCTACATATGTAGGAACCGACTCCGATGCTTGTCAAGTGGACAAGCAGGACTCTGCTTTTCTAAATCTAACCATTGAATTTTTTTTCATGCACGAATCTCAACACAGATGAATGGTTTGATAAGGAAAAGCAGGGTCCTGCTTGCTCATGGGCAAGCAGCAGAGTTAGACAATACGTGGATACAGATCTGGATAATTTTAGAATTATGGTGAAGAGTACGGACGGATACGGATATAGATATTTGTCAAGGATAGTAAACAGATCAGATATCCGGATCATTCGGATAGGATTTAAGTGGCTCCCAAAACGAGAAGTGATGATACTAACATAATCAATATTTTTATTAACACAACAAATTTAAATATTTTACTTGTATGGACTAATTTGTCCTTGCTTAACTACTAACTAAATATCATATATTTTCTAAAATACACTTTCTTTTAAATTGATGGTCATTGCTTATTTATCTCACTTTCATAATTAAAACGCCTAATGAAATCTTCAAGAACCTGTAGGGAATGTTTGATTTAAAAGAAAAAAAACTGAAAAGTATAGCTACAATAATTTACTAAGCAACTATTTATTGAGAAAAGAATCTTATTGTTTTTAGTAACTGATACGCCCCGTTAGAGTGTATCTGTATCCGTAAATTATCCGACAATTATTTATTTTCTATCTGTATTAGTGAATTATCCGCTCTGTATTTATATCCGTTTAAGGTGTATTTGATTTTGCATTTTGACATTCATTTACTATCCATATTTGTATTAGCTCAATGAAACGTGGATATGGATTTACTATTAGCATTATCCGCTCCGAATTCGCTCCGATTACATCCCTATACATATGAGTAATTTTACTACATATATAAAATATGGTTAGACAATGTTTAACATTGTATCGATCGGACGAAATCATAACTCAGTAAAAGAGGTCTTAACATAGGGAAACAAATATGCTGCGATTCTTTGGAATCGCAAGCTTTCTATTTGTTCAAATTAAATCATTCATTTATTTCGAGATTCATACATAAAAATCAACTGCTTTGAGATTCGTGTATTTTAAAAAAAAATGGTTTGATCTGAACAAGCAGGACCTGCAATTCTTTTCAGATTTATTTCTCTTAACATAGTTACATAATTAAACATGGTCTCAACAGGATATCAGCAGGGTAAGACAATTTGATTTTCACGACAAAGCAATAGTCCAATAATCGATACCCGATAATTAATTTTTAGAATCCAAGGTTGTCCTCCTCTAATTCTATGTGGATCTGTCTCTAGTTCCATGACACGTCATGTATAGTTCCATACCGTGTCATGTGACTTAAGGCCATGACATTATGTGTTGTCATTTTTATGCTGAGAAGGAGTACCTCATGCAAAATGGATTGTCACATCACACGTGCTACGCAACATAATAGACTGGAATTTTTTTATAAACCATAAATAGATAGGAAATCAATATGACTTACTTCAAAATTTTGAAAAACTATAAAAATTGAGAATTAATTTCGGTCTCGAAATTTTTTTTTTCCAGAGATTCAAATTCAGTTTCGGTCTCTCCAACTACACCAATAACCGCACGGTCAACTGTGACCAAATTGAGTAAAAAAAAAAAAAAATGAGGAGACCTACTTAATTTGAGTATGAGGGAAAATAAAATTTCAAACCGAGATTAAATTTCGGTTTTTATGATTTTTCGAAATTTCAGTGCAATCATATTAGTTTCCTAACTTTGTCTTTTCTATTTATGGTTTATAAAAAAATTCTAATAGACATGCGTATCGTGACGTTATGTGATGAAATATGACCCGGTGTACCCACTTTTGTTCTGAAATTAAAGTTGTAATAACATTAAATTCTTGTAATGCACAATTTTTTATTTACAGTAATCCCAACCACACGAGAAATTATTTTGAAGTTATTTCCGGCCTACTATTTTAATATTATATATATCCTTTTAATTTTAATTGAATAAAGTTCTGTAACCGTCTTTAAAAAAAAAAAAGACAAATACTAAAATCCAATATTTAAAATGTTCTGTAAAGATATATACTCAATTCAGGAGGAATACATAATTTTGATGTTCAACGAGTATACCTGTATACGTGGGATTCAAATTTGATGCGAGCCTGCGATTCTTTGACATGTGAATAATATTTTTTTCAAATTCAGTTGTCTAATATTTTTCTTGTATATTTCTTGATAAATTTTCTGTACACGAATTTTAAAATAATTCAACAATTGAATTTGAAAAACAGAAATTTTAAGGTACTGTTTGTGTGAAAGGATCGTATACGTGGCAAATGGAGGGTGGCAACACTGTAGGCGATTTCTACTCCCACTCAGACCAAGGTGCTTCAAGAATTCGCATCCTCTGAGATATCTCAAACTTTGCGTGACTTTCTGGAATATCTCAATCGTTCAAATACGTTTTACACGAATCTCAAAGCACAAATAATACTGCCCCCTACGTTCCCCTGAATAGGCACCGGACACGTCGGTCACACAAACATTGAGATATCTTAGAGGATACGCACCCGGTGCCTCAACGCCTAGCTCCTCAGGCTCAGCCCACAGCAGCTCTAGGTGAATGAACGGAGGTCCGACGATGCTACAGGCGCTACACCCAACATTGGGTGAACTCATCTGCACCGGTGGCCACCTCAGTTCGCCCATACATACCCTATCCTAGCAAGCACATCTATGCTCAAGTGGCATCGGGGATTTTTTGAATAGCCTTCTTGTCACTGCAATTGACAATTTAACAAGAAGTGGCGGCAAGAGATGGATTGGTGACAACCTAAATAATTTGCATTTGGATTTATTACTATGCTTTCCTCATAGTTCTTTCGTATTTGAATTTGGGTGTGCTTGTCTAGATCGTGAAATGGTACAAGTACAAGAACGAAGCGCTTCAGGATGTGGCAGAAAACTGCCACAGAGCAATCCAGATGGAAGAAAAACCTATGGATGCTCATCCAATTGATAATTATTTAGGGGATAAGCTACAAAGACCAGATTTTACAAGAAAGCATACAATATTGCGAGATAGGAGTAGGTCCGATGGGCATCGGACCTACTTTTAGGTTCAATTGGCTATAACACCGTACGATTAACATCAAAATTAGTGTGCACGGAAAATGAAACATACATGCACGGATTTTAATATATATAACATGGCTCTTAATGCAATCGAATGGTCATTTCACCCATGACCCATCGAACCAAAGGCATCGGACCTACTCTGAATTCGTCGCAATTTGGTGGGCGGTACATGCAATTTATTAGGAGTTATATTCCTTTAATAATAGGCAAATTGCAGCCAGGGCCAATTCGGATTCCTGGGTTTTTTTTTTTGAGAAGGGATTCCTGGGTTTTAACTTCTAGTCCATACAGGCAAGCCCGTAAAAATGGGCCCAGCTTAGTACATAATATGTAAACTAGAAAGCATGTATCCTTCAGATGACAATATATTGTTATGTTTATCTTAAACAAAAAAACGTTAAATAAAAAAAAAATATATATATACTGTTGAGCACTTGAGCCTTTTTCTAATGGCCTGGACCGGGTCCTGCCAATGTCGGAATATGATAGTTGAGGCTGTTTCCGTCTAATCTAAAAGAAACAAAACTGTTTGAACTCTATTTAATTCCAAACAAATTGTGCACCTCTGAACAGTTTATAGAATATGATTATAGCTACTGATCTATGATATCTAGACACAGTAAGCTCTACAAATTTAACATGTTTCTTTTCTTTCTTTCTTTATCAATCAATTGTAGTCAATGACACCACTACCATTAACTTATAAACATAAACATCAAGAGTAGAACTAGGGTGCTCTTAAGTTCACCCAACCTCTTGTGAACTTGACTCTAAAATATATCGAATCGACTTTAAACGATGAATCCAAACCGTTGAAACCCTTCTACCTAATGAGTGATGTGTCTACATGTGAAAATTTTAAAGTTTCGAATTAATTTAATATAGAGTCAAGTGGTCAAAAGTTTAAGGTTTATAAATTAATTTTATTGCATTCATTTTTTTGACTCCTTTGACCACTTGACACTATATTAAATTAATTCGAAACTTCAAAATTTTCACATGTAGACGCATCAATCATTAGGTAGAAGGGTTTCAACGGCTTGGATTCATCGTTGAAAGTCGATTCGATATATTTTATAGTCAAGCTCACAAGAGACTTGGTGAACTTAGGAGCACGCTAGTTCTACTCGAAACATCAAATTAGTTAAGAACAGCAATAGGTAACATGAGAACACCATCTCCCTCTTCAACACAAATGCAGACACATGTACACCCACAAATCCATACAGAAAGGACCTGATCACAAGCTAAACTGTTAAAACACAATGCTTAATTTGCACCAAAAACCAATGGGAAACGGGTTTTGTGGAAAGTGTCAAAAATGTGGTTGTCATTTTTTCTAGTCTTCCATCACCTCATGTGTTGAGAAGCTTTATCAAAGTCGTCTAATAGTTAGCTTGAAGAAGAGATAGAGCATTTTAATTAAAGGATTTAAATTTATATAGTACCTCTAATAAGAAAAACTTAAATTCTCTTTTTGAATTCTTGATAGATATTAGTGAAGGTTTCTTTGCTTGCAGACATTAATCTTATATCTCAAGTCTCTATTTCTTAGTTATAATAATATTAATTAATTTGAGAAAGACTCAATATACCCAATATATTAGTCTAAAAAACTAATATATTAGGTAAGGAAAGAAATATACCAGCAATCTCTAAAATCGTATAAACAACTTAAATAGCTAAATTATGTTCATAGTTGATCAAATAAGTAGATTTTTGTGCTTTCATGTGTTTAAATAATTATTTTCAATTCTTGGAAGCACCTAGCTAGATTTCTACATATGTTTGATTTTAAAAAAAATATACGATAATGTAGAGGATATATATTTGATATTATATGATATTTTTGTGATATTTGAATTATAATATGATCATAATTCATTAAAAACATCAACAAACACACAATACACTGTAATGCATTTTGGAAGTCTTATGTTTGTAATTTCTGATGTATCTACTTTAATTTTTACAAAAATAAATTTATGAGGATGTAAAGAACATATATTAATATTATTTCACAAATTTGATGATAGTTGGATTATAAATGTGACTGTACTTCACTGAAAACATCAATAAATACACACCATACACTATAAATGTATTTTAGAAGAATTACATGGGTAATTTGTGATGTATCTGTTTGGTTTTTGAAAACTAAATTTATGTGCATGCAGAGAATATATAGTGGATATTATCTAATAATTAAGTCAAATTTGATATCTATCTAAATAATTAAAATTATCTATAATTTGTTGTGTTTAATTGAAGCAATATTTTGAAAGGATAAGCAAATATACTACAAAAATAGCCGTACTCTAAAATGAACCACTTTTATAAATTAGGTTCACCCATATGGATCCATCTTCTACGGCCGAAGTTGAATACTTCAAATTTGTCGTTATGGAGGCGCTAGGAACAAAGAATTAGGGAATGACTCAAATAATTGTCTCCGCACTACTATCTTCCAATATTCTCCACTAAAAAAGAAAAAAATTAGTTACTAATAATTTAATGGCTTAAATTTTTTGCAGTATTTAACTTCAATCTTTAGTGTATTTACCGTGCATCGATCTAGTATTTAAATTCGTTCATTGGAGTATTAACCATCGGCGTCCAACAGCAAAAAATATCTCCGCACCACCATCCCCTATATCCCCCACTAAAAGACAAAAAAAATTAAGTTCCGACCCTTTTGAGTATTTAAAATTCCTGCAGTATTTAACATCTATCTATAGTTTATTTATAGTGCATTGAGCAAGTATTTAACTCTATTCATTGGAGTATTAACCGTCTGTCCAACAACGACACAATCTCTATCTCTGCAAAAAATGAAAATATTTGTTCGGGCACATCTCGCACTAAAAGACAAAGAAATTAGATTACTACATTTGATGGTTTAAATTTCCTGTAGTATTTAACTTCAATATTTAGTGTATTAATAGTGCATCGAACAAGTATTTAACTGTTAGTTTGTAATAATCTAGAAGTCAATAATACGATAAATTATCATAAAGCTTTGTTCATGAATTGAGTGATTAATAAACTGTCATTTTGTTCCTTGAGTATTATTGAATTTATGAATCATTTCGAGTTCATGACTTGAAATTGTAGAGCTTCATAATAAAGATGATAAATACTCTTAAGAGTCTCTAACCGAGGTAATTAGCAGGAACACTAATTTACCGTTACAAGGTTAGTATGTGGATTAAAAGATAGTTAAGTTTTACAGACCATTGACATGAGATGTCATTTTAATCACATAGATACATGTTCTAGGAACATGGTATTAGACAGACCCCGAATGAAACATTAAATGGAATTGTGTACGTGTCATTAATGTTTTCATTCAGTGTTAAGTTCTAAAGTATGAGGTATTCATCTTTCCTACTAAGAGATGTGTATGTGTGATTGTTACCTAACGCTGTCGGTAAAACGCAGTCATAACGGTAGCTTTTCGGTATACATAGCTTAGTTGAGGTAGTGATGGTTTACCAAAAGTACTATTGTCCCTCGTATCTCTATACGAGTTATAGTATCACTGGGCCCCTTGATAAAGTAAGATTATCTGCTAGCAGTATAATTACAAGAGTAATTATATTTGATAATCTGCTCAAGATCAAGAAAAGATTAAGTTTGCAAGGATGACACACACCTACCTTGAAACTGATCTGATACTGTGAGACATAAGAATTAACACGAGTAAAATAGTTTACTGGATCGTGGTATTGTATAGTACAGCATCATCTGTGTAATTGGATGGTCATAGTGTAGATGTCAGATGCCTCCTATGATTATAGAAGTTAAAATGGTTTTAATTCTATTTACCAACATAACACAGATCCTATTGGGTCACACCGTAAATGAGACTTATTAGAGAATCTTATAATTAATTATATATAGTTATAATTAATAATAAGATATTTATATTAATTATAAAATGTATAGTTAATATAAATGTCATAAAGATGACAAGCTTAAACATATTCAATTTACAAGCGTGTACGACACGTTGTGTTAAAGCTATCGCAACAACAGTCGCAAGAAGTTATAACTGATCAGATCGATTATAACATGGATTATAAATATTAATTATGAATTAGTATTTTGGGTCTAAATTAGATTTAGAATTTAATTTAAAAGCCCAAAATCAAAGCCCAAATCCAAAACCCAAATCAAGGCCCAAAAAGGCCCAAAATTAATTTTTGGGCCCAAAGGGCATTTTGGTAATTTGTAAGGTCGGTTTTGGAAGGGTATTTTGGTAATTTTAAACCTCCTCAAAAGTCTATAAATAAAGGGGTAGGGGTAGAGAAAAATTCATTCCAAAAATCCGATCGAAGTCTGATCGATCTGAAAGTCAGTCTTTCAGAACTTTCGGTTTTTCTCTCCCAAATAGTGTTGGGCTAGAAGAGAAAGATATACGTAATCCACGTATAATCTTGCGAGTTGTGAATAGTGTTTTTACGGTTGTCGTGAATAGTGTTTTCGTGAAGTTTCGTGAATCTGATTTTGCGTGAGACGCAAGTCGGTTTTTACGATCTTCGTGAATAGTGTTTTCACGCCTCCTGTGAATAGTGCTTTTACGGTTGTCGTGAATAGTGTTTACGGGATTCGGAAATAATATATTTGCGAAAGTCGCGGTATTTTATTTTGTCCTTTTCTCGGTGAATAGTGTTTTCACGCCTTCTGTGAATAGTGTTTACGGGATTAGGAAATAATATATTTGCGAAAGTCGCGGTATATTTATTTTGTCCTTTTCTCGGTGAATAGTGTTTTTGCGAATCCCGCTGGTCAGTATTACTGGCAGTAGAAAGCCAGCGCTCTGGTGGTTCCTGGTGGACGACCGATAGAGGTATCAGATGTCTGATACTCCGAGGCAAGACGTTCCTTAGATGCGATCTTCTCGGTCTGCTGCAATCCAATTGGAATTTGGATCAAGGTATAAATATGTTATATTAATCTATTTAATTTATAAGTAGATTAAAGTTTTAGAAATCAATTATGGAGTAGATCTGTAAAATGATTAAATTGGGTTTTGATGCCAAGGAATACTGAAGGTGGATCGCCTTGGAAGGTATTCTGGCATACCTCGTTTAATCCTTGGCTTAAGTTAGAAGTAAATTTTTTGTTTTACGTTCTTTCCGCAGCTTAAGCTAATCAACGGGTTTGGACCGTCCGTAACCCAACATTAACTCCATTCATTGGAGTATTAACTGTCTGCGTTCAACAACGACAAAATCTTTGTCCCCGTAAAAATGACAAAATAATTTGGTATCGTCCCTGCGTCCCCGCGCATCAGTATTTAACTTTAGGAATGTTAGTATTTAACAATATGAACGTTAGCATTTATTTTTAAAGTCAAAAATATTAATCTCTAAAATTATAAATAAGTTGCATGGATTCTATTTAGCATTCTATATCTTAGTATTTAACTTTATACACATTAGTATTTAACTTGAAGAATACTAGTATTTAATTTTAGGAACGTTAGTATTTAACATTATGAAAGTTAGTATTTCTGATGAAATGACAAAAGAAAAAATATAATATTTATTCAGATTAAGGAAATATATTAAATTTAATTAAGGTAGATAATTAATGTGGGGAATGATGCTAATTATGGTAGTTAATTGATATGGAGAAAATGCGGAGATAGAAATAAAATGTGAGGAGAATGTTAATTAAGGTAGTTAGTTAATGTAGGGACAATGTGGAAATAATAGAGGATGAAAGTGGGGAGATGGAAATAATTATTCTAGTGAAGAATTAGGGTGGTACCGCAATGTAACGCTTGAAATCTGACTCCAATATATCTTGTTGATCTAGTTTTAAATTGTCAAAGCCAATCGAAACCGAAATTTTTGTTCCATGATTTGTATACTAAAAACGTGGAACTATTTTATTGAAAATTTACAGTGTTGCTTTTGTGCTCATTCTGTCATAGTGTCATCCTAGAAATCTGACTCCAATCTTGCTGTATAACTTTTCTCGTTTAAAGGCTTGAACTCAAGTACTGTAAAGTTGAAAAAGTCTCTCTAATGTTTGATGCTGTTGTGCAACTTTCCGTCTCTCTTTTTCTTAGTGCTTCTTTTCTGATTTTGTGTTTTGAGTCTTTTGTTGATCCGACCTTTTTGTTCTATCTTTCATCGTTTTTCCGTAACCTCTGGCACGTAACACCGGATATGGATTCCAAAGTTCCGATTTTCGGTCTTACATCAGGAATGAGGCAAAGAAAGGTGGGACGGTGGGTGATGGTACTGGTATAGCTAATAGGTGGTGTTTGATTGACTAAAATTAATGAGGTCTAACTTAGTTATTTTAACTTAGACCGATCAAAATTATTCACGTTCAATTAATGTCTAAAGTTATATTTTGACTTAATTATTCCTTGTTTGATAAAAATTTGATGACTTAAGGCATTATTTGATATTACAAATTAATTTGTCTTACAAAATTTGTAATATCAATAAACTATTCTTTGATTTTTTTTTTTTCCATTTTATTGAAATATTGTACAAGAAAATGAGTTATGTACAGATTAATTCTATATCTTAGAGATGTACATTTTGAATCTTGTTTAATTAAACTTATGTGTATATCAATTTATTGTCAAAAATATGTTGGGCTGAAGAAAATATTTGTTTATTTGCAATTTTAAAAAATATTGTATTTAATTATTTTCTAGATTACATATTTTGTTAATTTAGAAAGTTATGCTATTTAAAAAAAAATTGTTAATTCTATAATTGATAAAATTATAAGTTTTTCTGTGCTTAAATGGAAACAAAATTAATTACTTATTTTACATTCTTTAAAAAGTGATTGAAAATAATAAGAATAATTAAAAGTTAAGGTTTCATACCCAAATAAAATTAAATCATCTGGAGAGGTGGGTTAGTTTAAGTCAATTTAAGTCAGTTTAAATATCGGCTTATTTCATCTTAGTCCGACTCAATTAAATTACGTTTTGCCGAATAAGTGAGAACTAAAATCCTTATTCCACTGTTTAGTCCACAGCCAAACATGGCTTATAAAGAAAAGAGGGTCACTAATTGCGCCACACCGGTGAGCGGTACACAAACTTATTAACAGAGATTGTAAATCATAGACCTATAATTAACTCAATGTTATGACTAACTCCTAATTACCAAGGTGTTACAGATCTATGATTTACAATCTTTGTTAATAAAACTGTAGCAGAATTAAGTGGATTGTTGAAGTAGACAGTGCACAACAGCACAAGTTTTCTTAAGTTACCATGTTCAAATTTTAGGAAGAAAATCATGTACAAAAAAAATATTAGCTTGAGTGAGGCTACGGTATTATATATAGTGTAAATCTGTCCGTACTATGTACTGACATTCAATAAATTTAACATGATATTTATATGAAATTTACTTGGAGAATAATTTTCCTGTTTTTTCGGATTGTTTGAATATCTCTACTTTCGAATGATCTAAAATCTTGAGATCAAGTTTTTTAACTATACTTATAACTATAAAATCTTATATTAATAACTAGATTGATTTATATTAAATTCATATATTATTTTTAGTCATTTATGATAACATTGATTTATTCAACATTTTATATATTTATAATTAGTCATTTATGAATAAAATATTTATATAATCTTTTATCATTTTATTTAATTAATAATTTATACTTTTTAAAATTTATAAATGAGATCAAAATTATTAGTTTTATATTTTGTGATATTAGTTCATTGATGTATTCAATATTTCTATTTATTTGTTATATTTTTAGATTAAATTATATATGTTAAAAATTTATTTGCTAATTACAGTTATTCATTTTGCTATTTGTTATTTTAATGAGTAAATATAGAATATGAATATTAAATTGAAGTAAATATGATCAGTATAAAAAAAATTATTCACCTAACACTAACCCGTATCCTACCCAATAACACCCCTAAATTGCCCAAATTTTTTTATTAGTATCCAAAATTAATAAATAATTTACAAATCTACATCCTGGGTGCTGGAGTTCGAAAAGTGCCCAAACCGGAAATTAAATTTCCAGTTTCAAGCTTTCTTTCCGCAAAAAAAATTCCTAGTTCTAGACAGTCCGAAACTGGAGATTAAATTTCTGGTTTGTAAAACCAAGGAATTTAATTTCTAGTTCTAAGGTTTTTTTTATAGAAATATTTATAATTTATTTATTTTTTATATTGAAATATTAGAAATATTTTATATATTTCTTTGAAAATAGATAAAATATTTCATAATTTAATTAATTAGAAATAGTGCAACAAATAGCCCAGATCAATATTTTTTAGGCCGGATTTTTTGCGGCTATAAGAAAAATTAAGATATTTCTTTGTGTGTTATTGAAAAAAATAAAAATATTTTGAATCTGAGTTATCGTTTCTGGTTTAAAAGTCACTTCTATGTAAATACAAAAAATATTTGAATTCTTCTATTTTTGAAAAAATAAACAAAATTTGAGAATATTCTGACATGGTCTCTATCCAAATATTTTTATATCAGAGAAATACCAGAGAAAAAGTGAACTTATTCTCAAATTTTGTTTATTTTTTCAAAAATAGAAGAATCCAAATATTTTCATGTTTACCTAGAAGTGACATTTGAACCGGGATCGATAACTGAGATTTAAGTATTATTTATTTATTTTTTAATAACAAACAAACAAAAATATTTTAATTTTTCTTACAGCCGCAAAAAATCCGGCATGTAAAATGTTGATCCGGGTTATTTGTTGCATTATTTCTAATAAATCAAATTATATATTATTTCATCTATTTCAAAGAAATATATAAAATATTTCTAATATTTCAGTATAATAAATAAATAAATTATAAACATTTGTGTAAAAAAAAAAAACTTATAACCAGGAATTAAATTCCCTGGTTTTACAAACCGGAAATTTATTCTCCGGTTTGGGACTGTTTGGAACCGGGAATTTTTTTTTTACGAGAAGAGAGTTTGAAATCGAAAATTTAATTCTCGGTTTGGACACATTTGGAATTCTCACACATGCAGTAGGATGTAGATTTTGAAATTATTTAAAAAAATTGAATATTAATAAAAATTTCGGCCTAAATTGCCAGATGTCGTTTGACCTCTCTCCCTGCAGAAACATCACAAGGCGCCCCAATTAAAGAAAATGTTATCCTGCCTCCTCCCAAAGAAAATATGCCAATCATGCACTACATTCTGTCTCATGTCTGATTAATTTGATAAATACGAGGATAACAAAGTTTCTAGTCCAATTATTACCAAAGAGGCTTAATTAAATGGATATGATAACTAAGGAAAGTAGCAAGTAGATTTGATTAGATTCTGACAGATACCTCTCAATTGTAGCATTTATTTGCTTCCTCCATATCAATTAATGCTCTAAAACTACTAAAACAGTTTTTCTTTGAGGTACGTGCTCTTTTGATGACTAGGTGGCTTCACAATGATTTAAATGCAGCATTTATTTTTCATTACACTTAATGTCCAATTAGTATAACATCAGTGTCATTTCAGCTTATATAACACCAATTTCAAAACTTATTAAATTGACTTCAAACGACGAAACTAAACTGTTCAAATCGATCTATTTCATTAGTTGTGCTTTTATATGCAAAAATTTATATTTTTTTAAATTTATTTAGTATCAAGTCAAGTGGTCAAGTCAAATTCAAGCTTTAAAAAAAAGTCAAGTGATTAAATGTGAGAGTTTTTAAGTTAATTTTAATGCATTTATTTTTCAACATTTTTTACTTGACTTAGTATTAACTAAAAAAAAAATACAGATTTTATGTAAACGCAACAATCATACAGTAAATTAGTTTGAACGGTTTGGATTCGTTGTTTGAATTCTATTCAATAAAATTTAGAGTTTGTGTCAAATGACACTGATGTCATACTAATTGGACTCATTATTAAGTAAGTGTTGTTTGCCAAATGAACATTTTTATTTTTGCTTCCAATTCTTATGTTTAACAAAATAATTAATCTATTATGTTTTTAATATCTGGTCTAAATCACTTAAATATTTGCTAGCGCTTATCTTTCATCTGAAGAATTACTCTAGCCTACTAGTATGGGCATCAAACATTCAATTCGAGCTGCTCAATCTGTATTAAGATTTACGCAGACAATAAATCAAATAGTTTCAATTAAATATCAAACTGAATTTGATTTAATCACCATCTTCCCACCCCCCACTTACTCTCTATTGCATCATTCTTGTTGTTCTTTTTTATTTTTTTTCCGAGAAAGAACCAATTAATTTCATTTACGTTTCCATGTTTAATCGTTAATGCAGAACCGATATAAAGACTGTTCAAAATAGAATATGAAATTTCAATAAAATTGGCTATCATAGGACCGACATAACATGATTGGAGCATCATAGATGGCGAGCAAATACTGAGGTCAATAAATAAGAAGCAAATGGAGATATTACGACTCTCAAGTCTCATCCCATTATGGCAATTGGCAGCTCTGCTTTTTATCCCAAAATAAGTCAAGTTGTATGTCGTTTAGCGTTCTCCAATCAAATGTGAACCAATCACAGAAAAAGAAAAAAAGAAAAGAAAAGGAAGCATTGATGGAATTTGTGGCAAGAAATGTGCCGACAAATAATTTAACATTACTTCCTGAAAAAAGTGCGCAATTATTTATGTAAGTGCTAATTTCACTTTTCTTACTCTCTAAGTCAATCGTGAATAATTAAGAATATATTCAGAGTAAGTAAGGTTTGTTGGAAACGGAGTTATCAAACATTAAAAAAATATTTACGTATTTGAAAATAGAGTATGAGCATATATTTTTTTTTATCTCAGCAAGACATAATATAATTTAGTTGTTGAAACTAATATTGACTACATTTTAAAATCTTGAGAATAAAATATGTACTTAAATTATAATTTTCATTATTTTTGGCTAGATAATAAATTTTGAAAATCTATCATCCTGTTAGAGAGAACCAAAATAAACAAAGTAATTGTTTTTTACATTGTACTTTTAGTAGTATTTACAGGACGAATTTTTTTTTAAATATATATATTCAAGATTCCTAAGTTTAGTTGTTTATAAAAGTTTGTAACCATTCAAAATTTATCATGTAGCTTGAGAAAGCTTTATTTACAAAACACTGTTTTTCACAATCTTCTCTTACAAAGCAGTTTCAATAATAATAAAAAAAAAAGAACCCGTCCAGATTCATAAACTTGTAGAGATTACAACAGAGTTCAAGACCGTTTAAATTGAAGTATTGATGGTAAAATAAATATGACTTGGAAAAACAACATGCTCCTCCTCTCATATAATTGTTCCATGAAAGGATTAAGCTCTTCATACAAAATTCATTATTAAATAAAAGAACTCATATTTAACGTGGATTCTGAAAATTATTTTTTTCATTATAGGTTATTAGACTCTTATCCTATAATAAAAAAAAAAAAAATCTTTGCCCCACTCCGTTGAGCTCAGTTTGTCAGCACAGCCAAAATTTGCGAATTTCTTTTATTTTATTATTTTTTTTGCATAGCTTACTAAATTTTGTCCGGATTTATTTTAATTTTTTGATGCAGCACACTGAAATAAATTGCGCAGTTTAGAAACTTTTGCCTAGTTCATTGTTCACACGATTTTTCTCTAATGGTGAAACAACACAACTCAGAAGACGATTTTGCCATTTCAAAACGCTCAAGGCGTTCCCAGCTCCCCTCCCTGCACCTCACTCCTCCGCTGTGACGCACACACTCCTCCGCCCTCATGCTGCTACCTTCGCTCCTCGGCGACGCACTGGGCACCGCTCCTCCATTAGCTGGAACTCGTGGATTACTTAAAACATGAAAACCTAATTTTTGTTTGATTTCTGAATAACTGATGTGATTAGTTACATTAGTACTTAGAAGTTAATATTGAATTTTTTTTTTTTTTTGAAAGCTTGGTAGTGACTACCAAGAATTTATAAAGATGTGGTTAATACAACAATTCTAATTATTACATCAGTTGCTCAATTGAACTCAACTTTTAATAAGTCCCTGAATTCCCTGATTCTTTTTATTCTTTCCACAATACCGGCCCCAAAGAATTGCATCTTTTGCCGCACGGCATGCCACTAGAAAAGGAGGTAGCTTTGAATTGCGAAAAACCATCTCATTCCTCTACCTCCATAAAGACCATAGAAACGCCATGAGAGTCGTAATCCATTTGCATTTTTGCTGATCCGGCTGACGGCAAAAGTGCAAAAGTTAATATTGAAATTAATTAGGATTACTTTAGCTAATAAATTTGAAATCGATTATTCTTGTACCATCTAATAATTTTCACACATTTTGAAATAATCTTATGTCCCATCTGACTGAAAAAAGGATTTTCCTTTTAATTTAATAGTTTCATTTTTTTTAGATTTTTATAATATCTCTTGTATTAATTGAACGTGCTTCACTTTAGAGACACAAAGTCGTTCACATCTAGGAGTGTTCATTGGGTTCGGTTTAATCAGTTTTGGACCGAATCGAATTAGATCGGTTCAAATGGTTCGGTTTTTTCGGTTTAATAGTTTGGTTCGGTTTTTTCGGTTTAATAGTTCGGTTCGGTTTGTTTTTAAAAACCGAATTATAACTTCGGTTCGGTTTGAAAATTTCAAAACCGAAATAACCGAACTGACCGAACTTTTATATATTATAAATTTAGTCCGGACCACCCTAGTTTATTTCTTAATACCCTGATTTATTTATTAATCAATGGCTTTAAATACTTCGGTTTATTTCTTAATACCCCGATTTATTTCTTAATACACTTCGGTTTGTTACAAAACAATTGCTTTAAATAAAAACAAATTAATATATTTCGGTTTGAACCGAACAAACCGAACAAACCGAAATAAAACTTTGGTTCAGTTCGGTTCGGTTATATTTTTGAAACTGAATTATAACTTTGGTTTGCCTAGTTCGGTTCGGTTTCAACCGAATCGAACCGATGAACACCCCTATAATCACATCTAAATTATATATTTTTTTAATAAAGATTGGAGATTAATCCACTTAACTATTTAATATTCCCAAAGAGATTTTTTATTAAAATTTGTAACATACAACCTTCCACATGACAAGCATTGTCTTTATATACTAGATACCTAAAGCTGGTTATCCATTTATATCCAAACATAATGTTAGTTTTAAAAAACATTTTTAAAATCTAGATGATTTACGAATATATACTGCTTGCTCTCGTAAAAACCGAAGTATAAAAATTAAAATTTATGTTCTATTCACTCTGTGAAGAAAATGAGTAACGTTTTACCTTTTTCTTCACGTACCTTATGTGTATCGATCACGTGGTGTGACTGGTGTGTTACGTGATATCTATATTTAATAAAAAAAAAAATAACACGTCATAGCACACCACACAAAGTATTACTGACCGATTTTTACAATATTATAGTTACTGACCGATTTTTACAATATTATTTCTTTATTTTAATTTATTTTACAATATTTTGACATTATTTTATTTTTTCTATGAATTAATTTAAAAATGTAACAAAAATAATTAAACAGACAATCAGTCATGTCAGATGTGATAATCATTTGCGCAACATAACTGTGTTTCATTATTTCGGTCACATCACATAAAAAAAAATATTCACCTACCGTGATGTAATTATGTCGTGTCATATTATTCACATCATATTTTGTGTTGAGCACTACATTCACTAAAACAGAGCTAGGCCCTAGGGTACTATGCCAATGTGAATTTTAGTGAATGAAACATACACTAGTTTTTTGTTTTTACACTTCGATTTGTGTGGGATCACCTTCGGCTAGCTACTGCATTACAATAATATAGGCACAAAAGCTAATTCATCCTAGCTTATAAAGAAACAGAGAAAGGAAGGAGATAAAGAAATATTTTGAGAATCTTTATTTCATATTTTGTAATTGTACATCGATGGTTTACATGAGTATTTATAATAATCACAAGTACTAATCTCTCTCACTAACTATAGTTCTAACAGCTTAACAATCATGATTAGGAATTAACTATAGTTCTAACTAACTCGTTAATAACTGATTCTGTTGTAACAGAATTCAGTTATATCCATCAGCTCTATTACTCTAATATAGCTAATACCTAGCCAACACTGTTGGCAGTTGGGAAATTAGGATCACCTTTTTTTCAGATAAAGACCCAAAGCTCAGTTCCTCCTCCGCTGATTTGGCATCACAGAGACGTCTTTGTACCAGTTTGTATGTGCATCAATTAAGGCTGGGCAGACTGGATATTTAGGTTAATGTAGCTTCACCTAGACTTAAGTGGTTGTTGTTGTCAAGTTAATTTGAATCAGAAAAACTAAACTAGGATGGCAGGATTGATGCCTATACAAAAATCTTATGGTTTTGCACAGTTTGATGATTAATAAAGATATCAAACCAAACAGTGCTAATTAGTTCGATTGGGACACCAATTAAGAAAACATATCATTGACCTATCAGTACCGATGACTTACTAAATTTTAGGATCAGTCCTATCAGAGAATGATCTTTAATTTACTACGGTTTTTGTATAGAAAAAAAAAATCATATTTTCATCAAATCATATATATATATATTGCACCTTTTTATACTAATTACTATGTTTCATGTTAATGATTAAATGTCATGTCTCAAACGCCATCGTGATCTAAACAAAAATAAACAAAAATAATTCTTTCTTCGATTTGTGTCAATTCTCTGGGAATTGCAACTGATCGATGTTTGTATCGTTGTGAAAGTGCAGATAGAATAAAAGGACACACAGTCGAGTGATAATTATAGCACAATATACTTAACAATTACCAGTTACAAATTATAATATAATACTTTTTTTTTTGGGAGAAATTATAATATAATACTGACACAATGTAGAGTACATGGCACACCTCCATTTATCATCAATCGTTGGCTAAACAGATACTTTGTTGTCTTTATCAATAGGTTTATTTGGGCAGTTTTCACTGCAATTTTTTCAAAACGGTGCTATTTCATTTTCATCCAATTAGTCTTTGCGAGAGAGATAAGAGTGACTGAAACAATCAGGTGAAAACAGAGTTCGTTTTGTTGTTATTTGACCAGAACGAAATTGCAAGTTTTATTCATGGTTGATAAATTGTTTGTGTTTGATTTAAAAAATTACTAATGTCATTTAATTTTTAAAAAATTATATTACCTTATTCATACTTAAACGCTTTTTAAACCTCGGTTCAGACATCTGACATGTCATCTGGCACCAATTTCTTACTGATTTTAGGCCACTCTGCTACCTACCAGTATAGCTCTAACCTAAAAAAATTACGTTATAAATTTGAAGTATCTAATTATTAAAATAATATATAATTCTCACTTCTCTTGTTATAGTTGCTTAATTATATATCTCAACGTTTAATCTATCATATCATTAAAATTATACAATAAAACAATTCACCTAAAAATAATAGCTATATGATATTCTTAGTTTCTATAGTTGGATATAGAGTTAATTTCGCTGTTTTGTCATTTGTCACGAATTAGTCATTTAAGTTTGATTTGTCTCTTTTTAGTCACTCAACTATTTGTCATAATTTGTCTCAATCAAATCACTCTATACTTTTATATCCAAATTCTTAATGGAATATTTCCATTCCGTCCAAAATATTAACATAATATATTCATTCGGTCCAAAATACTAACAGAATGAGCATATTCCATTAGTATTTTGGACGAAAAAGTATAGAGTGACTTGATTGGAACAAATAACAAAGTTGAGTGACTAAAAATGAACAAATCAAACTTAACCAATTCGTAACAAATGACAAGATTTAATTATCTCCAGCAAAATTAACCCTTCGACATACATCCCAATCAGTCCAAGCTCATGATTCGAACCTTTTTTTTTTTAACCTAAATCTCAGTGGACAAACAAGTGAGTTAATTAATTATTGTTAGAATAAAATCCGAATTGATAGGACTGGACCTAAAAGTTATATAATTTGGCATAAAAACTAAGTTCCAGTCTATATCGGTCCGACCCGAGGATTAATTTTTCCACCGATTTTATTCTGTTGGAGCCACTGCTGAGTTTTAAAAAAAAAAAAAGATTTTATTCTGTTGGGGACCATTCATTCTGCTGTTTATTCTGGAATTCGAACAAAAGGTTGGAGGTAAAAATTCGGATAGTAAAAGAAATTAATTAAAAAAAAATCAAGTTGAAATAAAATTATTCGAATTGTGTGAAACTTTTAAGCGTATTATGTTTCTCTCGTACAAAATATGAAATTAACATAAAGATAATTCGGAGTGGTCGCTTCTTATGGTATGACTATGGAAACGAATGATAATAACTCCTTAATATCGAGCAGTTGTTTAGAATTAAATTAATTAAGATAAAATGGCAAAGAAAAGTGCTATTTTGATAGCAAAATTTAATGTAATATTAAGAGGAGTCTAGCTAGTATAACATCAGTGTCATTTCAGCCTATATAATACCAACTCCAAAATCTATTTAATTGACTTCGAACAGTGAATCCAAACCGTTCAAACTGATCTACTTCATTAGTTGTGCGTTTACATACAAAATTTATAATTCTTCGAATTTATTTAGTATCAAGTCAAGTGGTTAAATGTGTGAGTTTTTAAGTTAATTTTAAGCATTCATTTTTCAACATTTTTACCGCTTGATTTGATACTAAAATAACTCTAAAATATAAAAAAAAAATTGCATGTAAATATAATACTCATAAAGTAAATCAGTTTGAACGGTTTGGATTAGTCATTTGAAGTGTATTCAATCAATTTTGAAGTTAGTGCCATATGACTCTATTAGGAGTGTACCAAAAAACTTCTTTTCTTTTATTGTCTTATTCGTGACTCTGGGCATTTAATACATGTACTAATAAAAGAATTTAAAGAAAGAAAGAACCAATATGAAGTTTAAATGTATACTAACCATAAATGGAAACTGGCCTTGAGAGCACAATCTATACATTAAATGCAAGCTTCTTTTATTTGAATGCGACCTCCAATTTATAGGAGTAAATGTATAAGAAAATCATATAAATTTAAAAGAAGTTATTTGAGATTTAACTTTACTAAGAATGATTTGGAACCAAAATGTTTGACATTAGATTCCTCCTCAATAATATATGTAATAAATTTTATCTATTATATTTTTGATTCAAAGCAAATAGGTATTAATTTTACCAATTAAATTTTAATAATTGTCTTGCTGACGACGTAAACTTTCATGTCATATTACTCTTGACAAAATTTACATATGATTTTTAAATTATTAAATAGGTAATTTGTCAGGTGCATTAGAAAATTAAAAAAAAGGACATAAAGATGTAATTTATGAATTTTCTTTATAAAATAATTTAATAACTTCCACTCACATAGGTGATAATGCATAATTTAATTTAGATCATAATTAAAGAGCTTTAAATAAAGATAATTAAATATTAATAAAAAATAAATCTTAACATTCATTGTTATAATTATTGATCTCAAAATAGCACCCAACAGTAGAAAGCTGCATGGAAAAATAATATATATATTTTTTTGGTTTTATCTCAGCTCCAGGCTCCAGGCTCCAGATAGAGAGAGGAGAGAGAAAATTTAAATTAATTAATTACAGAATAAAGATTCAAGAGAGATAAGGTCGGCACGAGGTTTAAATAATAGAATATATATATATATATATATATCCAACGATCAGAGAGATCAATCAATCATTCATTATCATAGATATCAAATTTTCAGTTTAGTCCTGAAGTTTAGAAATATTAGAAATGAAAATTTTAAGCAAATATATATTATTATTTTTTTAATTTAAGTTTCGACAACACAAAAAACTGCAAACGGACAGAATTGCTAAAATTATCTCTTTCTTTACTATTGTTATAAAAAAAAAAAAATTGCATGCCAGGGGGCTTTCATTTCCACTTTGATTAAATATCACAATTATAACTGTTCTTCAGCTAGCTCTTGCAAAATCATGACTGGTTCAAGCTAAAGAGTGAGTCTATGGTAAAATGGATATTGGTCTTTAATACGAATTAATATTTTTATTTTTAAAATTCTAACAGTCAATTTGAATTGTTCGACAAGATTCTCATAAGAATATGTACTTGCAAACTGAATTTTAGAACTTTTTAGAATTTGTTTACTATTGTTAAATATAGGTAAAAATTCAATTGATTTGAAAATTATGGACTATTCAAAAACAGTGATTTTCTTTCCATCTTATAAAATAGGAAACAAAAATTAAAAATATAAATTTGGTCTGTAAGTAGACATTCATATGGAAATCACATTGAACGGTTCGAATTGATTGTTAGAATTTAAAAAATAAAAATATTGATCTGTATTACGTACCAATCATAGCACAGCACCATAGACTCAATATTGGATAAAGAAAAAAACAATATACCCTCCTCAAATAGGCTACCAATTTTTGCTAAATGATCCGCCAAAACATATAAATAGAGATTCGTTGCTCTCATTCCAATCAAATCATAATTGGACTACATTAATCCCACTTTTTTTGTTGTTTGTTCAAACTCATCCGTTTGCATCTGTTGCTCAGGATACTTAACGTCTGTCTGGTACTAACCTTTGAAAACCGATCACGACTCAATTTGTGGTCCAAGGCCATATGCCCCCACCCCCCACCAACACACACACTAATCCAAAACTATTTTAGATTTCAACAAATCGGATCAATTTTTGCGCGTGATTCATGTTTAGTACTCAAATAGTCAAGAATAAAATATTTGAAGAATCATGGTGTCCTTATCCAATTCAGAGTGGGTTTGATGGGTGAAATGACTATTTAATTGCATCAAGATCCGTACTAAGTACATTAAAATATGTGCATGTCTGTTTCAATTTCCGTGTGCAACTAATTTTAATGCTAATCTTACAATTTTAGAGCTAATTGAACCTAAAAGTAGGTCCGATGTCCATCGGACCTACTCCTATCTCGTCCTTATCCGAACTCAGGTCCAATCATGGTCGTTACTCGTTACACTCACTCATACTACTAAAGATTAATTGTAAAATATACGTTGCCCCCAATTAAAGGGATCCGAATCTGCTGTGATTCTTTACCCATTAGCAGTACCTACAATTACTGTTTTTTTCAAATTCAACTATTGAATTGTTTCGAAATTCATGCAAAGAAAAATCAGCTGTTTTGAGATACGTGCATAGAAATTATTAAACGGCTGGATTTGAAAAAACATGAATTTTATAATTATTGTTCATCCTTTTAGAATTGCATTAGATGTGAATCCCAATTAAAGTTGTTGTCCTTGTGGTAACTGCAACTCCAATTCGTCACTAATCATGGTCGTTCATTATCACCATCATATGACCCGCTACACGAATCACACTATGGCAACTGCAACTCCAATTAGTCACCGACAAATATATATTTTTGTTGCGATAAAACTTAATTACGTTCAAGAAAAGTTGTAGTGATCTAGTTTTTATTTGAATTGTTCGATCAAAATAAAAAGGTAACGAAATGAAAAATAAATTATGAAGACATCAAGACGTCATATAAAACGTCTAAATTTAGTTAGATGAGCATAAAATATTAGGAATAAGATTTGGTCCAAATGGCTTTGGACCGGACACCGTCCAAAGCCACAAAAATAGTATGATTAAAGTTTGAACAGTTGATCCAAACCGCTCAACATGATTTTCATATTAAAATGTGCTTAGAGATCAAATTTTATATTTTTTGAAAATTGTTTACTATTTTTTTAGATACTTACAACATCATTATTTCTGAACGGTAAAAAAACAGTGATTTTGTACGTATCTAAAAAAATAGTAAAAACTTTTCAAAAAATATAAAATTTGGTCTCTGATCACATTTTAATATGAAAATCATGTTGAACTGTTCGGACTTTAATCGTATGATTTTTAGAGACTTTAGACGGTATCCGGTCTAAAGCCATTTGGACCAAACCTCATCCCAAAAAATTATGACAACAATATCCTATCAATATTATTTGCAATTAATATCTATGAATTTTTTTTAAGAAAAGCTTATTTCTCATGAATCATTCAGAGTTTTAATATTTAAAATGTCCTTGAACTTCGCTTAATAACAGAAATTAAACGCCATTTTTAGTTTGGATGGATCATGTGATGCTAATTTTATTTTCAAAACTAGAGAATTATAAATAATAAGGTTTATTTAATATTAAATATTTTAGAGATGATAAATATAAAATATATATCATCCCTTTACAGGAGCGGAGCCAGAATTTTAATTTATGGAGATCAAATATGAATGGAATCAATCATTAAAATTTTCATATTGCATATGAGGATCAATTTTATAATATCTATAGTATTTTACTCTAAATTATATAAAATTATATACAAATTTATAGATATGTATAATTTTTTGAAAATAAATGAGATCAATTAATCGAATGAATTTACTTCTGTCCCTTTAAAATTAGATACATATTTTAACTTTTAATAAGTGTTTTGCATTTTCTGACAAATTAACGGCTCTTGATACATCAACAAACTATTTCGAATCACGAACTACGAATTTTTTGTGCAGCCCTACTCGTGAGTCGTGAATGATAAATTGTATAAAACATCGACATTAATTTGACATTGCACCTAAATTTTGGTCAACAGCATCAAATAGCTTTTGTTTCCCCTTTTATAATCATATATGTGCATTCATTCATGCACCCTTGGAAGAAAGTTTCCTATAGTATCTAATGCTATGAAATTATGATTATACATCAACATCACCAAATGATCAAAACCCTACTTAATACCTCTACCCCAAAGGATCTATAATCTATCGTGCGGTCCATGCTGGGGTGCACTTAACATGATATTTAATCTCAACCACCCATTTAGATTAGAGTGCTCATGCACAGTGATTGAGCCGGGTGAATGGCTATTTTGTGGGGAATCCATTTTGCTTTCTAGCGTACTGTGTATTGTGGGATAACATGTCACGAATCAGTGATTAGTGAACAGAAAGTTCTCACAAGTCGCTTCACGCTGTGTGCATATAGAAGAGGTGTCAGACATTAACTTTTTTTTTTTTTTGATCAAAATCGCCCGTAGTCAGCTAGACGGAATTAGACAACACTGTTACATTAATTCGCCTCTATGCCTCTGATTCATTGAACCAAGTAACTATTTCGTAACTCAATGGGAGCCCCATTTACAAAAATTCCGAATAGTCTCTTTTTCCCCGAAATTTTTAAATATGTCCCTACTAAAAAAATAAATCAAAAGACCAATAAACCTGTAAAATTTGATATTTATCTGGACCGTAACGGCAAATGACGGCACTCCACGACTAGAGTAACCATTTGTCGTTGTGGACCCACAAAACCAAAAAAAAATACAAATGTTTTGCTTTTTTTAATTGATTTGTTTAATAATTTAAAAAAATAGAAAGGACAATTAATAATTTCAATATGTTAGAAAGAACATCAAACAAAATAGATAAACCATCTTATAATTTAGATGTATTAGAAGGACTCATAAACAAAGTTCAAGCAGGATTTTTTCTGGCTGTAAAAAATTAATCTATTTCTTGGTGTGTTATTGGAAAAAAATTAAAAATGTTTTGAATATGAATTAAATATGTCCCTACTAAAGAAATAAATCAAAAGACTATTAAACCTGTAAAATTTGATATTTATCCGGACCGTAACGACAAATGACAGCACTCCACGACTAGAGCCACCATTTATCGTTGCGGGCCCGCAAAACCCAAAAAAAAATACAAATGTTTTGCTTTTTTTTTTAATTGATTTGTTTAATAATTTTAAAAAATAGAAAGAACAATTAATAATTTTAATATGTTAGAAAGAACATCAAACAAAATAGATAAAACATCTTATAATTTAGATGTACTAGACGGATTCAGAAACATTTTCAGACATGATTTTTTCCGGCTGTAAAAAATTATTCTATTTCTTGGTGTGTTATTGAAAAAAAATAAAATGTTTTGAATATGAATTATTGATAGCGGTTCAAAAGTCACTTCTAGGTAAATAAAGAAATTATTGTGATCTTTCTATTACATTCAAATTGTAAGATACTCCATCTATTTTTTTTTAAAATATTTGATTTGACTTTTGTAATGATAGCAACGATTTTTTTTTTCAAAATAGATGGAATACCTTAGAATTTGAATGTACAAGAAGAACCACGTTAATTTCTTTATTTAATAGAAGGGATTTTTGAACTAGGATCAATAATTCATATCCAAAATTTTTTTTTTCTAGTAACACACCAAGAAATAGTTTAATATTTTTTAAAAATAGTAGAAATAGTAGGCTACATTTGACAGACTATATTAAGAAAGAATAATTCAGTATTTAGTATAGAGTATTTTAGGATGTGTCATTTATAAGTTTTTCTTTTTAGAAATTTATGATGTTATAATATATCTCATTTGTACTGTATGTAATTGTGAAATCAAAAAATACAATTAAACTTCCTCATAAAATTTTTGTCTCTTGTTTCTAGACTCTTTTTTTGAAACCCTAACATTATTAAACAAAAATTTGTTAAAATGCAATGACAAAATTATAGAGGTGGAATTAAGTAAATAGGGCTTGACCTCTATTCTTCTCTTCCCAAAAATTTTATAGAGGTACTGACGCATGACTCAAGTATAAATTTCTTAGATGTTAACTATTTTCTTGGACAATACTTGTTTTGTTATATTTTTTGGAAAGTTCAAGAACAAAATGTTAATGACAGCGTATCTACCCATAAAACAATTAAAACTATGTATAATGACAGCGTATCTACCCACAACGAGGTCGGTGAATATATAGTGATATACCTGATGGAGGACCTTTAGTGAATGATAAAAGCATACATCATAAAGCAACAAATCTAACGGATAATTGTAAAATTGGTAACTTTTTTTTAAAGATGTTTTTTAATTTCTTTTATGTTTGACATTCCGGTTATTATAAGAATCAGTTGTTAGTCAAATGACAAAAGACAATAAAAATTTTCGTATGAGAAGTCGCTGAGTTATCAGCTTTTATTGACATAATTAATAAGGACATAAGCAGGGGCGAATGCAAGATTTTGCAAGATTTTGACTAGGGTAGGGCGAGAAATTATTGAATCGGAATTAAATAGATAATTAGATCCAAATCTATTAGATAATTAGATACTAGATAAAAAATGATAACAAAAATAACAAAATAGTATTATAACATAATTTACGCCATAATATTTAGATAACCAACTATTCATAATAGGACAATATCAATTTCCAGGATAGGAAAAAGATCTAAAACTCAGTCTTTGTAAATTAGTTTTGAATTTTTAGAGTATGATAGTTGTCTTATCCTATGCTACAGTAGATCCACCCCTGAGCATAAGGGCAGAACATAAATATTTGTTAAAAAGAAAAGGCCAGAAGAATCGGCACAATCTAGAAAAAAAAGGAAAAAACATAATATGTCAAAAGAAAGCACTAAACCAAAAACAATTTCCTTAAAATATATATATATATTTCTTGTTATTTAGGCATATAAATCTTGCGTATTGACAAGTACTAGTAAAGTCATTGTCAGCTTCAACATCCTGCGAATCTGCAATCTGGAAAAATTCCTAGTTATAAAGTAAATTGTTATCTATTTGTGGAATAGTTAATGGAAGTTGCACCTAGAATAAATTTCGACCATCCAATTATAAAAACTGAATTATCGAAAGAGGGTCTATGGAATTTACTAGAGCAAACCTAACTTGTGTTAATTAAGTGCAGCAACACATGGGTTAGCTCTAGGGCTGCTCATGAGCCGAGTTGAGTCCGAGTTGAGGGTGATTTGGAATCAACTTACAAACACATGAGCCGAGTTGAGTCCGAGTCGATAATTCAGTTCCAAGTCAGAAACCCCGATTTGGAATCAACTCGCAAAAAACTCGAGTCGAAGTGAGTCGACTCATGACTCATAATATAGTACATAATGAGACAATCTAATTTAATTCTAACAAAAGAAATAATACATTGTTTATCAAAATAACACACAATTAAAAAAATAGTATATAGTTCACCAAATTACTGAATATTACAAAGTCTAATAAATTTATCAAATTACTAAATAGAATTACCAAAAAAGAGTCTTACAAAACAATGCACAATTCTTTTCTCTACTTCTCTTCCTCTTTCTTCTCTACTTCTCTTCATCTATTGCATATTGCTCAAAATTTACCAAATTTAAATAATTTCAAAATTTAAATAATTTAACAGTATCAAGAAGATGCATATAGGAAATGAGATTATGGAGCAAGTCTGGCTATTTTTCTAATGTTTTAATAATTGAGTAGTTAATAATTTGATAAGGTTTTGCAGCTCTAGTGGGAAAGGTTATATGTAGGAAAATTAGAAATATATGAATTAGGGTTTGGCGAGTCCAACCGAGTCGATTCTGAACTGAGTTGGAGGTGATTTGGAATCGACTCATAAATTAACTGAGTCAGTAACTCGAGTCACTTTTGACTCGAGTCAGTTCCGAACCGAGTTATTAGTGAGTTGAATCCGAATTGATTCCGAACCGAATTTCGAGTCGTGAGCTTTTTGTGCACCCCTAGTTAGCTCAATTATATATGGCTATTAATTAATAAGACCTTTTTGGACCGGTCTATGTATGCCTGCATAAAATAAACATTTACCTATACTCGTTCTATAAGATTATAAAATTTCATGTCAAAACTTTTGTAAATGCATGCGGTTAGGGTTTGGCGTGCTAACTGTAGCGTAGTGACATATCATACTACTTTCTAAAAAAATATTGAGTAGATTTCAAACGACAAGTCCAAACCATTGAAGCCGATCTACTTTACGAGTGATGCATTTATATATAAAATTTAATTTTTTTTTACATTAAATTATTTAGTATAAAGTCAAGTGGTCAAAAAAATAATGAAAAATGAATGTATTAGAATTAACTTATAATTCTTATTTTTTGACCATTTGCCTTTATACCAAATGAATTCAAAACATTATAATTTTGGCATGTAAATATATCACTTATATAGTAAATTGATTTCAACGGTTTGAATTAGTCATTGAAACATATCCAATAATTTTTTGAAGTGATAGTACGATATGTCACTATGCTACAGATAGCAAGCTTAGCCTTATTCCAAATTAAATATGAATATCCGAATATCCATGCGGACATAGATACAGATATTATTTTAAATTTTAATTATCCGTATCTGAATAATAGATATATATCATATAGTTTAATATATTCGGATTTTTTTTTATTTAGCAGACCAAAAAATCGGAATTAAATAAAAACCACTGTGTCTGGGGTTTTGTCATAAATACCACCCCCGCACAAGGGTTGTGCGCACCCGAAAAACGGATCCGCACAACCATTTGGCGCACCTGAAGTGCGGGTCCACGGAAGAGTTCGCGCACCGGGTCCGCGCAACAATTTGGCGCACCGATCGGATTCGCACAAGCCTTGTGCGCACCCCCCCTCTGTGCTGGTCCAAGGCAGATTTCGCGCACCGAGTCCGCACGACAATTTCGCGCACCAATCGGATCCGCACAAGGGTTGTGCGCACCCCCCCTGGCGCTATAAAGCCCCTTGCGCACCCGATTTTACCCATTCTGGTCCACGCCTCAGCCCCACAGTAAAGGTAAATTTTTTTTTTTATTTAAAATTTGTAGTTTAATGTTTAGATAGGTTAGATAATTTAGATAATTTAGTTTGTAGAATTTAGATAATGTAGTTGTAAAATAATTATAGTTTAATTTAATTTAGATAATTTAATTTATTTAGTTTGTAGATTAAGTTTAGATAATATAGTTGTAAAATAATTGTAGTTTAATTTAATTTATTTAGTTTGTAGATTAAGTTTAGATAATGTAGTTGTAAAATAATGGTAGTTTAATTTAATTTAGATAGTTTAGCTAATTTAATTTATTTAGTTTGTAGATAAGTTTAGATATGTAATTTAGTTGTAAAATAATTGTAGTTTAATTTAATTTAGATAGTTTAGCTAATTTAATTTATTTAGTTTGTAGATTGGTTTAGATATGCAATTTAGTTATAAAATAATTGTAGTTCTTGCGAATTTAATCGGACGATTACCCATTAATTTAGTTTGTAGATTACTTTATCGATTGTTTTAAAATTTGACATAAAATGTATACTTTATTTTAGTATGGCGTCAACGAGCGGCACAACACCATTGGATGAGCATAATTGGGATCAGGAGTTGATCTCTACAATATTTCCGCACTATACGGATGAGAGCATTAGCCCCGTCTGTTGGTTCCCGCGCGAGGGCCACAAGATGAAGCTAGCATATGTAAGTTTACATTTGAGAAATAATTTAAATGAAATTTTTTTTTTGGAAAAATATCTCTATTATTTATTTTATTTGCATTTGGAATTTATTTTAGGATCATGACATGACGGAGGTGAGGAATAACCATATGACTCTACGATATGACGTGCACTATGCACCGGTGTTACAGAGGATGGGGTTGTGGCATGTGTCACAGCTCGCCCCTGTTATTGCAGATGCCTCACTTACATCTGCACTGGTCGAGAGGTGGCGGCCGGAGACACACACGTTTCACCTGCCCATTGGAGAGATTACAGTCTCTCTGCAGGATGTGAGTTGTCTTTGGGGTCTGCCCATTACTGGAGATGCTGTGACCGGTGTTGAGTACGGAAACTTTACGCAGCTCGTGACCAATTTGCTGGGTGAGGGATTGATGAAGCGGAGGAAGACAAAGAATGGCATGATTGACTCCAAGAACGACATCTGTATAGTCGCCTTGCGGGAGCGTTTCAGGTAATTTTAAATTTAATTGATTGCATGCATGTAACTTTTTAAATCATTTGATTGCGGCATTTACATTGTATACAAGTAATTTTATAGTCAAGAACTAGCCGAACATGCCAATCCTGCTGAGATAGCTCGATGGACCCGGGGTTACATTATGGAGATGTTCGCATGCTGGATGTTCCCAGATTCATCCGGGGGCACTGTTCCTGCCTCTCTATTACAATTTTTGTTGGACTTGGAGAACCCGCCAAACATGAACTGGGGTGCAGCGGTCTTGGCATGTCTATACCGCGGTTTATGCAATGCGTGTCAGGTATTGAAAATCATTTTTTCTGGTTAGTATTTCAACAATTTGATCTATGTTTTGTATAAAAAAAAACTGCAACTTGCATTAAAACAGGTGACGAAGAAGAGATTTTACGGTCCGATTGGTCTCCTCCATCATTGGTCATGGACGAGGTTTCCATTCGGCCGTCCATCGTCACTAGTGAAGGATTGGGCTCCAAATTGGGGTCAGCCCGACGGGCAGACATGTCCTGCGTATGCTCAGAGATGGGCCTCGGAGAAGTCTTTCTACCGTACCCCACATGGACGACCTACAGGGGTTGCTTTTTTCCGGTGTCAATTCGAGCAGATGAGGCCAGATGAGCACGTAGACTGGCGCCCGTACGATGAGCTTGTACCGAATGAGGGTCATGTTTATGGCAGATACTTTGTTTGGTGAGATACAGGAGGAGGCTCCACAGGCGTCACAGCCCTCCCAATCCTACATACTGATATTTCAGAACGTACATGAGGATGAGGGACGCGGCAAGAGGCAGAAGAGGAAGACGGTTCCGTACACACCATCCTCCCGTTGATATTTCGATCTTAGTTGTTATTTTGTTATTTTGTGTTGGAACTTTTATTTAGATTTTATGTTTGTGACTGTTATGCATATTTTATTTGGGACTGTTACGCATATTTTATGTTGTTATTTCATGTTTGACACTTATTTTATTTAGGTAATAAATAAGCTAATAAATAACCTAAACATAAGCTAATAAATAATACAACATACAAACATCATAATATTGTCTAGTCTCATTCAGCTAATAACTAATACAACATACAGACATCATAAATAATACAAAAATCACATTCAAATATCCTTATTGAGTATTGCCCCGTGCATTCCTTCTCGTTCTGGCATTCCTTTCCAGGGTTTCTCTGTTAGGCTGGTTACCTGCTGGTCTTCCTTCCAGTATATCCATCCACATTCGGATCCGATTATGCCGCCTCCTGCCTAATTTAATCATTCTTCGCTCCGGAACTAAGATCGGGCCTTCGTACGCCGGCCAATCGCTTTGATTGTCATACACGTGGAATTGACCACTCCATGTGGCGATTAATTCATCAATGCTGTAGTAGTAATTTACGAAAGTATTTGGATCGAAGTTTCTACAATTTTACACAAATTATGTCAATCTTACCAAATTATTATACAATTGTTATGAAATTATCATCAGAGATTGGTACCTTAAACGACACACAGACATCACATGAACACATGGTATTCCACTTAGTTGGGGCTTTTGGCAGGTGCATTCCATGCGATTGTTGTCCTGAAGTACCACTCTGTATGTGGCGTCTCGCTCCATTTGTGACAAGCTGTCTCTTTGCATGTCATATGCAATTTTCTCACCATGGGAGGTCACCTGCCACTCGTTACGGCCAAATGTGACCGCGCTCATTTTTTGGGTCTTGCGAATGTGCTTATCCATCTTTTCATGGACACGAGTGGAAAAAAGTTGACCCTGCAATTGCAATTCCACAGCACGCTCTCTTCTTTCAACAAACCAGTCGACACACTTGGCAAACGTCTCCTCAACAATTGCGGCAACTGGTAACCTGCGAAAATTACAACATACTATTAACTTAAGAAACATAAAACCGTCAATAAATAATAAATTTTTCGTTGATTATAAAACACAAACCTTCGAGAAGTTTTGAAGACATTGTTGAGCGATTCAGAACCGTTGCTAGTCATGATTTCCCAACGAGCCCCGTTATCCATAGCTTGATACACCTTCCATGGCTTAGACAGTTCTGCTTCGTCATCAGGATTGTACTTTCCACATGTATCCAGGTATTTCAGCCATTCGGGATTTCTCCTTCCGATTGCATCGAGGCCTTCTACCATTCTTCTTGGTTTCTTCTTTTTCACCAAGATTTTGAAAAAGTTGGAAGCAACTTTATCCTTGGAGTGTTTACCAAAATTCTCAAATACATGTTGAGAGCAGTATTTGTGAACACACTCCCCGTTCTCCTCAGACCAACCCAGATCATCCTGTATGAACACCTTTTTTATGCCCATGGCCCGGTCAGATATGACACACATGAATCTATTTGGACCAATTACAACCTGCCTCACCCACTTCATAAACCACCCCCAATTATCAAAATGCTCACTCTCTACCAGCCCAAATGCTAGCGGGATTAACTGGTTCTCCGCATCATATCCGGTTACAATCAACAATCTACCATTGTATCTACCTGATAGGAAACAAGCATCGATGCTGATGACTGGTCTGAGGTGACTCGCTGCTTCAATACAAGGCCCCCAAGCCCATGCTAATCTCATGAAATACCGGTACCCATCTCTTTTGGTTCGTTTTGAAACATATTTATATTGGGTTCCCGGATTTGCCTTTTTGATTGCATCCAACAAAGGGATAACAAGCCCGTAAGACCCCTCCCAACTACCAAATGACCGAGCAATGGCTAACTCCCTACCACGCCACAATTTGTTGTACTTAGGGACGATGCCCTCGTACCTTTCAGCAACCAGATCGCTGATGGTGCTAATACTAATATCAGCATTTTTTCGTAATGACAACTTTATACAGCTGGCGACCATTGAGGACGTCAACTGCGCATGATCTGACCTTGTTGCATCAGCGTGGCATGTGTGAGGTCCCTTATATGTTGTGACCGCCCAGTCATCACCAAAACCTGTAGCTCTCGCAGCCATCTTCCACTGGCAACGGTCGCTCTTGCACTTATACCTCAACCTTTTTGAGTCACTATGTGTCTGATTCATCTCGATATTATTCTTTATATGCCAACGGTAAATTTTTTCTTGCATTTGCTCTTTGCTGCCGTACGTCATCCCCTCAGACAATTCATGTTGTTTTTCACCCTATTTAAAAAATTAAAAAATTAACAAATATAAATAAATATTTTTTTTAATTAATTAAAAATGAAACATACCTCAGAAGTTGCAAAAAAAGAGCTGTCAGCTTCTTCAAACCCCGATGTGTCATGAAATTGCTCGAACGGGTGTCCTGATGCACCACCTGACACCTGCCACTGTCGTCTACCAAGTACAGGAAAATTTGTATCCACATCACTAAAATCAGTTGCCCCACCGCCGTCACTGGCATCCCAATTTTCCTCTGCCTCCCGCTCTTCAGGATCTTCATCTGTATTTTCAGCATAATAAAGCGGTTCCGGGGTTGGAGATTGATTCCCGTCACATTCGGCCCGGCTAGAACTAGTAGATGGAACTCGAGGTCGTCCCCGGGCAGGTTGGGAACGACTAGGTCCAGCCCCTACAGATGAGGACCGACTAGCACTCCCTAAAGTTAGAGCCCGGACAGGACCCGTCACAGATTGCTCATGAACCCGACCCTTGGTCATTTGTGGCATAGTTCTGGTGTTTTGATTTTGGTTACATCTGGGGTTCTGTCTAGGGTTAGCTACAACATATAACTCTAGGAACTTGAAAGGAGTTGTCAAATTCATTGTCATTTGGGTATACAACCTCCAGTTATTATCATCTTGTACCGGTAGTTGTTGGAACCATGTTTGATTGCCTTGACCAATATTGATCCTTGCGGAAATTACCAGTTCATAATAATTCGGAGCAATACCAATTTGTTGGTACACTTCTCTAGTTATACCTCTAAGATCTAAATCCGGCGTAATATTGAACATTTTTGAAGGTTGAGTACTGTAATAAGCACCATTTGGCCCTTGTAAAACTTCACCACCAAAATAACAAGCAATTCCAATCATAATTGAACAAACCTATCAATTAATAAATTTAATGTTAATTTTTAAAAATAATGTCAAATAAAAAAAAAATAAAAAAAATAAAAAAAAAACTAGTTTTACCTCTGCTGTCGCTTATGCCTGCTCCTTGGTAGTGTTGTGGAATGAACACAGTTTCCAGAAAATCCTATTTATAATTTTTTTTTTGGGTGCGCCAAACAGCTGTGCGGATCCGGGGGTGCGCACAAGGGTTGTGCGGATCCGAATTGGGTGCGCAAAAGGGCTGTGCGGATCCGATTTGGATGGATCAGGTGCGCACAAGGGTTGTGCGGATCCGGATCAGGTGCGCACAAGGGTTATGCGGATCCGATTTTGGACGGATCGGGTACACACAGCGGTTTGCGGATCAGTTTTATTGGGTGCGCACAACCCTTGTGCGGATCCGTTTTTCGGGTGCGCACAACCCTTGTGCGGGGGTGGTATTTATGACAGAACCCCAGTCACAGTGGTTTTTATTTAATTCCGATTTTTTGGTGTGGTAAATAAAAAAAAATCCGTAATATATTATGATAATATTTATGTAAATATTTATGAATATTTGATTCGCATCCATACATATCTGTCTAAAATCCGATTTGTATCCGTATACGAAAAATAAAAACGAATATATATATATAGTTTATCACCATTCGATCCGTATCCGATCCGTTTGCACTCTAGTTGCTGAATAGTCTGCATAGTTGCTGAATAGATAGAAGTCAGAAATAACACTCAATATGATCACGACACAAGAGTATGACACATGTATTAATTAACCGTATATATACAATTACAAATGCGTTTCTTAAGCATGGCACGATGAATTTTTCAAAAAACACGTACGTAGAACACATGGTTGGAAAACAAAAAAATAGAAATTTTAAATTATCTTAAACGTAAATTATATAATCGTGTGGTAGTTAATTAAAACTTAAATTTTAATTTTAAAATTATAAAGTAAAATTCTAATCACTGAAAATACAAGCACACATGCATTTAACTCTTTTCTTTTATATATATTTTAGAAAGAGTTGAACTATACAAAAAAAAACCTTACAAAAAGAATTAAATTAAATTTTAATACACATAATTAAAAAAAATTATAAAGTTAGCGAAGTACCTCTGATTTGATTGTAAGATCCGTCCTTGATCATAATACAATAAAAAAAATGTAAAAGAATGCAACACAATATCATCAAAGAGATGAACTATGGTACTTTGGGAAGTAAAGTGAATGTTTTGTTTTCTGCTCATATCTTCAACTTTTAAAATTCAAACAGTAAATTCTCAACTTTCAATATGACCTTCATATTAAATGTTTTTGGAGACCAAATTTTAAATTTATATATTGAAGTTGAAATTTTAATTTCACAAAAAGAATTATATAATTTGTAGTTTGAAACAAAATGGTGTTACTATCTAGCTATATATTTTAGTCTTTACAAACACAACCTTTTTATTAAAAAAAAGTATATCCTACATAAGAATAAATTTTACTTTATTTAACATATTTTACATAAATATAATTATATTATATTTATTTGGACTTTTTAAAATTTATAAGAAACAACAAGTTAAAATATCACATCCAATTTCGATTTAAGTTTCAGTGCTGTCAATTGAATATAATATAAAAATAAAGTTTGAACTTACCAAAACTACGGGTGTCAACGGGTACAATAAGAGTCGAATGGAAGTATTTTTATATATGTACCAATTACAAATTGTTCTTACCTGTACTCTATCTTTATTTGCTTGAAATTATCTTACCTGTACTCTATCATTACCCGTTATGGTTATCGGATAACAAAACGGTAGCAGATAAATAATGGGTAATACTAATATAATAATATTTTTATTATTTATTAAATAAAATATTAAAACATATACATTCATTTCACATATGTATAGTATTTTATTGAAAAAAATTATGATCATACTAAGCACAAGTAAATCACTTAGAATGTTCTTTTCAATACTTATTATTATATATAATATATATAATTTTGTTTTATAATTATCCGATTTGATAACGAATACGAAATAGACTTTATCTATATTCTTATACGTTTATGAAAAAAAAAAATCTTACTCATATCCGTTTTATCGGATATCCGAGACTCCAGGTAAACCTATAAAAGGGAGGCATTGACACCCCTAACCATAACTAGTAAAATCTTAGTCTAGACATTGGTAATTAGTGCGAATAAATGTTGCACAGTCCGATTGACATCCGATGCGATCGCTCAACAAATGGCACGTCTTCATCTTTTCTGGCTGTGGACTGTGGACTAGATCACGCATGGCCAAGCGAACTGCGAGTCTCTGACTTTCGTACAAAGTGTGTCCCACAGGTAGCGAGAATGTGTCGAGGACGTGTCGTATGTTTGATCATGTCCCCAAACTTATTGCCCGTCACTGCGTGTGTCCATGTTAGCTAGACACGTGCTGAACACGCGTGTCTTAATTTCATGTGTGTCCACGCTACATAGTCATGTAGACATTCTTCTAAAATTGTTTTAATGCAAGCATAAATTGGTGTTTCTTTTCAATACAGGAATAGATAGGTTGTCATTTTAAAAGAATTGGCTCCACCTTTCACCTATATAAATGCGAAAGCATCCAACAAATATATATAGCAGTAATAGTTGGTTGGAAACATTCTCCTAAGTCCTATCTTCTCCTCATCTACACAAATCATCTGGGTTTCGTCTCACCCCCATTTCCCAACAAACCATCAAGGACAAAATAAACTAAAAACCATTTCCTTTTTCGTCTACTTATTAGCTAGTGAGCATATCGTTTGAGCCATCATAATTTGTTTTCTCATGGAAAACAGAGCTTATACCAAAGATGGCTCGGTCGATCTACGGGGCCGCCGTGCGGTTGCTGCTGAAACAGGGAGATGGAAAGCTTGTGGATTCTTAGTTGGTATCTATCAACCTTAAGTATTTTCATTTTTTTTATTTATCCTTTATTTCATCCATATACCCAATTTTAGTCCAAGTGCTTCAAGTAGTTACAAAAACCTTTTGTGACTTAATATAATCCAATAAGGGCTGGATTCTTATTTTTGCTAAATAAAAAAAAAAGTTAGTCCAACTACTACTGTCTTAATTGTTGTCACCAACTTCTCGGGTAGTGGGAGTGTATATTGATTTTGTAGACATCCAAAATTTTGTGTAAATTTTTATTTGAACAATATGAACTAAAAATCTTCTTTAATTAATTAATATAACATAAAATTCGTTTGTTTCTGCATTACAAATTTGATGTTCCTTTGCAATATACACTTAGATGACCCTATTTTGTTCATGTTTATTTATTTATTTAAAACTTCTGTAATATGTTTGAGTCAGGATACGAGGCCTTTGAAAGAATGGCATTTTATGGCGTGGCTGCAAATTTGGTGGTGTATTTGACAACAGAACTGCATGAGGATACTGTCTCATCTGTTCGAAATGTGAACAACTGGTCCGGTTCGGTCTGGATGACTCCCATTATTGGAGCTTATATCGCTGATACATACCTCGGCCGGTTCTGGACTTTCACTATTTCTTCCCTCATCTATGTCATGGTATGAACATTTTATCAAATTGCACTAATTTTTCCTCGTTCAAAACATTTTTGAAAAACAACAACAACAACAAAAATTGGCATATTTCAAAAGTCAAACAAGTGGTTTTAAACGTTGCGGTAGTGAATTGATTTTCCATATATGCCAAAAATAAATTATCTTCAGAAAGAAAAATCAAAGCAAATGCAATAATGAGGGTTCCAAGTGGATTCCTAAAGAGTACAGTCTTGTCCAGAAATGAAATTCCACTTATGTTTTACTAGCTATCCAACAAAAAATCAATCATTGCTAGCCTCTCTAGTCAAGATATAGTCCATATCTATGAGTAAGCAGCTGGTTTATGGGGACAGTATCACAATTGAAACCCTCAACATTTTTTAGTTACTGGCACTAATTGCAATGCTTGTAGGACATATCTAGTTCGATTATAAATTTATAATTCATATTTCAGATTTAATTTTTACACGGCACTATTGATCATGACGCCTCTGTATCCAAAGATGATGAACCAGAGGTCAATAAATATGAAATATAAAGCATAAGAAAATAAATACTCCAAGGTTGGTTACACGATTGCCATTAAAATTTGTGATGGTATTGGGCGCTGTAGTTCAAGTTTTATCATACTATTTTAATAAGAATATCTTTAGTAATAGAGAAGATTTCATGTCCTAACAATTTTTTCTCACCGATAAAACAACAAAATTACAAGTTTGAAATCTCCAACAGAGTATACGTAGTTAACTCGTTATCCTTATCAGATAAAGATGTTTACAGACCAGGAAGACATATAAGAGGTCGACAATCATGAAACCTTCATCACCATTCAACCTTAGAACAAGATAGATTGTCTGATTAATTGACAGTTAATACTAAAAGAGAACCAGGTTGAAACTGGGGCATAAATTCACATCTTACTTGCCTTTCATGAGCATATGCCAATGGCAAACAAAAGCGAAAAGGTTAACATGGTGTAATGGACAATACATTTTGCATCAACATCAAATTAGATATCTAATGCCCCTTTTCCTTTCTTTTTTTTTCCTTGTGCAAAATCAACATCAACTTTGTTTTATGTGACAATAATTGACTCTCATTCTTATATTCCCGTCGTTCTTTCTTTCTACTTTTTCTGGTTAGCAATTAAGGAGCCTCCTAAAATTTCATTTGAAAGATGTAATTATGTAGTAAACATAAACAGAGAACAAAAAAAAAATAAAGCAAATTAAGGAAAGTTATAGAGAAAAAAAAATAGTCACACTGCATGATGCAGGCAATAATAATACTAAAAACTTTCTTTGTTTAAAAAACTAACTGTTGAAAGTTGAAACAAACCCTGCCCCACACTGGCTGGTCGCTGATGTCATCAGCCAATCACCACCAAGTAGGGGTGCAAATGGATGGGATACGGATCGGATAGTGGTAAAATCATATCCGTATCCGCTTTTACTATTCGGATACGGATCGGATATCCGATATCCATAGATATATACATAAATATTTTCATAATATATACTAAACTATATGGTATATATCTACTATTCGGATACGGATAATTAAAATTCAAAACCATATCCGTATCTATATCCGCACGGATATTTGGATATCCGATATCCGTATCAAATTTTCGGATACGGTTGGATATTATATGATCTGTTTGCACCCCTACCGGCAAGGATTCACTCTTGCTGGTAAAGGTTCTCGTGTTTCATTAATTCCTTTCAAGTTTCGACCATGTCAGAGGACTGAAAAAAACAGAGCTTAATAGAGCGATTGACCTTGTCAGAAGACTGCAATATGGATAATTTTTGCTTCGATATAAGTAAACATAATTTGCATTACCACCATAATGAGCTCAAAATTAAAGTTATTATGAACACCATTACATTTAACTTTTTAATTACGAGACAAGGATCAAATCTCCCAAATTAGTCCCAATAGGATTACTAAAATTTGAACATGCGATTTTTGACACAGGACAAATAATGAGCTAACTTTTATAGACATGATTTTCATGGACATGTTTAATTAAAAATTTAACATGAATAATAATGAATTTACGTATCTAACTTTGGCTAATACCTATTTTTCTTATGTTTATGAAAATAATATTGAGTTTTTCATTTCATTTAACAGGGCATGGTTCTGTTGACTGCAGCAGTTTCCTTCAAGCCATTCCATCCAAAATGCACTGCTAGCAATGGATCACTCTGTCCAACATCATCAAAAGAGATTGCCTTCTTCTACTTATCACTGTATATCATGGCCATCGGTGCCGGTGGTACCAAACCAAATATTTCCACCTTCGGCGCAGACCAATTTGACGACTTCGATCCATACGAGCGTAAACTCAAAACATCTTTTTTCAACTGGTGGATGTTTAGCTCCTTTACCGGTGGTTTGATGGCTACACTTGGTCTTGTATATGTGCAAGAGAATGTCGGGTGGGGATTAGGGTATGGAATTCCGACAGCAGGGTTAATGTTGTCGCTGCTTTTGTTTTATATCGGAACTCCTTTTTATCGGCATAAGGTTAAGAAGGCAGAGAGTCCAATGAAAGAGATATGCAGTGTAATTAAGACAGCTCTTGAGAACCGTCAATATGAGGTCTCTGATGACTCGAAGCTACTGTATGAGGTTGAACAGCAACAGTATTTGAGGACCGCCAAGCGACAGCTGCATCACTCTTCCTCTTTCAAGTAAGATTCCACTATATGATGCTAGATAGTGTTAGCTTTTTGGACAAATGGAAAATCTTAAGAGAATAAAGTACTACTTTAAATTTTCATGATAGAGCTTACAGATCTGGCAAATAAGAAGTTACTAGTGAAAAATTAAGGAACTGATGACCTTCACAAAAATTAAGGAAAATTATATGAAATTATGAGCTAATGAACAATACTAAATAGAAAGATTGACATAGTGAAGAATATTCACAGCCCAAGGGAAGCGAATATACACATCATGAAATAACAGAAAATTTATTCCAATTAATTTCAGAGGGTAAAGGTATACATGTATTAACTATAATAATATTTCAATTTGCAATTAAATTGTAGATTTCTTGATAAGGCAGCGCTAAAAGAGAGCACAAACCCATGCACAGTAACTGAAGTCGAGACGACCAAGTTATTTTTTGGGATGTTTCTAGTTTGGTTGACAACCCTTGTCCCTACCACAATTTTTGCACAAGTCAATACCCTTTTTGTCAAGCAAGGTACTACTCTAGACCGGACCCTCGGGCACAGTTTCCAAATACCTGCCGCATCGCTCGGAAGCTTCATCACCATCTCCATGCTTCTTGCCGTGCCTATTTATGATAAATACTTTGTTCCATTCATGAAACGCCGTACTGGCAATCCAAGAGGTATCACACTTCTTCAAAGACTTGGCATCGGGTTCTGCTCGATAATTTTTGTGATGGTAGTGGCCTACTTTGTGGAGCGCAAAAGGATGCATGCCATTACAAGGTAACTTTGGTATTCTAATCAACAAATTAGTGATCTGATAGAAAGCTAACAATGACAATTGAACTAAAAAGTTAGTCCAACAGGTATGGAATACACGGTGCCAAAGAAACAGTCCCAATGAGCATCTTCTGGCTACTACCACAGTATGTGCTTCTAGGCGTCGGTGATGTATTCACCGCAATTGGCCTACTCGAGTTCTTCTATGACCAATCCCCGGAGGGCATGCAGAGCCTCGGCACTACTTTCTTCACTAGTGGCATCGGCGTCGGGAATTTTTTGAATAGCCTTCTTGTTACTTCAGTTGACAAGATAACAAGAAGTGGTGGTGGCAAGAGTTGGATTGGTGACAACCTAAATGATTCACATTTGGATTATTACTATGCTTTCCTCATAGTTCTTTCGTCGGTGAATTGGTGTGTGTTTGTCTGGATCGCGAAAAGATACACATACAAGAATGAAGTGGCCGACGGTGTGTCTGAGAACAGAGCAGTGCAGATGGAAGAAAAATCTATGGATGCACATCAAATTGATAATTATTTAGGGGAGAAGCTGTAAAGATAAGATTTCCCAATAAAGCATACTATGTCGCAATTTGTTTGACAATACATGCAATTTATTTGGAGCTATATTTCGTTTGAAATAAGACAAATTGCAGTCCGGCCCAATTATTTTCTAGATTTCAACTTCTACCGGTAAGCCCATAAAAAATGGGCTCAGCCTAGTTTAGAAAATGTAAACGAGAAAGCTACCTTTTGTATTCTTAGAATGATAATATACTGTTAAGCATATCTTTAATCTAAAAAATAAAATGAAAGATACACTGCACATAAGCCTTTTTCTAAAGGCTCGACCGGGTTAGTCTGTCCGTCTAATCTAAAAGGAATAAAAATGATTGAACACTATTTAATTGGAATGCAAATTGGGCACCTCTGAACCGTTTATATAACAAATATGACTAATTTATTAAATTATATGATTAGAATTGTTGATCAATGCTGTATAGACATTATAAGAACTACAAACTGAACATCTTTTTTTTTTTTCTTTTTTTGTTTAAAAATCAATTATAGTCAATGATGCCTCTACCATTAAGTTGGGAAAAAATTATTAAATTAGTAAAGTATAGCTCCAGAGAACATAAGAAACCAAACCCACTCCCCCAACATACACACGCAGAAACGACCTCACAACCACAGATATAAATTTTATTAGGTTAATTTTAGACGAATTGTTAATTAAACCCACTGAAAATTGATCATGATATTTAAAACTAATCGAAATAACTATGTGTAACATAGGGGTGTCAATGATACCCTTTTAACCGCTTACGCGAACCATCCCATTTGTTAATGGGTATGGCCGTATGGGTAAGGTTCTTTTTTGTTTGCTTATCGGATATGTGTATGAGTAAGAAAATTTTTCGTTAGTTTTTTAAGTAAAGATAAGGATAAGAGCTATTTTGTACCCGTTACCCTATATGATAATTAATAAATATAAAATTATACATGAAATTTTTTATTTATACATATAACTATATAATTGTATAATTATAATTAGATAAATTTATATTACATTTCAAATATTATTTATTTATTAATTTATATCAAATTAATTTATCCAACATTTTATATAATTTTAGTTAGTAATTTATGACTAAATTGATTTATACAATATTTTATCATTTTATTTAGTTAATAATTTATATTTTAAAATAATGAGATAAAAAATATAAATGAGATGAAAAAATTATATATTTTTATATTTATTGATATTATGGGCATGATGTATTTAATATATATTTATTTATTATTTGTTATATTTTTGGATTAAATTATATATGTTATCAATTTAGTTGCTATTATCGTTGTTTGTTTTGTTACCCGTTATCATTATCCATGAATAATGATAAAATATGGTTAAACTTATTTTAAGTGGGTATGGATATGAAAATGCCTCCATCCGATCCATATCGTACTCATTGACACCCCTGTTAACACAGGAAATGTGCTTGATTCTTTCTTGAATTACCTCTTGAGAAATTATTATATTTTTGGAAATAAAATTGATCCTTATTAACGCCGAAGCAAATATGTTTGACTACTGAACAAACACCAATTAATTTCTTGGATGCACTTCATCAATGCTCACTCTGTTAAATCAAAACTAATTGCTCTATTAAATAATAAGGATATGCAGACTAATATAGTTTATATATACTTCCAGATAGTAGATAAAGTGGATTCAATTTCAGTAAATTATTCTTTTTTACAAAGACCTGTCTTGCAATTTATATTTAGATTGAAAAACAGAGTCTGGAATTAACATCCAAATAACAACAGATCCAAGTGTTACTGTGTTAGCAACGCAGCAACCAATTAAGGGCCTGTTCGGCATCAACAAAGAAACGAAAACGGGTCTGAGAACAGAATTTTTTTTAACTGAATTTTACTGTACGCGTGGGAAAAAAAAATCAGTCTGAGTGAATTTTTTTTTCCACGAGCACAGTGATCTGCCGAACAAACCCTAATTGATCATCGGGGACGGTCGGATGGGTATCGGACCAAATTTGGTTTAATGCCGGTTAGAGCCTTTTAATCAACATCAAGATTTGTGCGGATCAAATGATTCCCACTGAGCATTGAACGGACCCCAACTCCCCAATTAATTCACTGCCATAATTGTGTCAAATAAATGACAAGGGGATAGTAATTTGTTTTTTTTTATCAAGACCGAGCAGCAGCTGCCAGGTGTATATATTAATAAAGAGAAGGGGATAGTAATTGTTTCTAGCAAAAGTTGCTTCAAAAAACAGTGTACTCACACTGTCACACGTCGCCTATTTAATGGCAGGACTCGGTGGATTTGAGTGTGGTAGTTGTTCTCATAAATTTCTTTTAAGTCTCTCATCTTCTCCTCGTCTTTATACTATGCGCCAACTAGCTAGTTCGTTTCTTCCCCAACCATCCATGAACAAAACAAACTAAGGAGCCTTTCTCTATGTCTTCTTATCAACTTATTTCCTTTTAAGCTAGCCATCTCAAATCAATTTCTCATGGAAAACAATGGTTATACCCAAGATGGCTCGGTCGATCTACGGGGGCACCCGGTGGTTGCTTCCCGAACTGGGAGATGGAAAGCATGTGGATTCTTAGTTGGTAAATAACAAAGCTTTTTGGCCTCTCCGATTTTCTATTTTTAAATTTTCAAGCATGTACTATATATGTACATTTGCATTTGTTATATACATATTTCATAAACCTCTTGTTTTGGGGTTTAAGTTTTATTCTTAATTGCTCGATTGATTATTTAATTTTGTTATAAATTGGTTTTGAGACAGGGTATGAGGCATTTGAAAGAATGGCGTTCTACGGTGTTGCTGCAAATTTGGTTGTGTATTTGACGACACAATTGCATGAAGAAACAGTATCCTCTGTACGAAATGTGAATAATTGGTCAGGTTCAGTTTGGATGACTCCAATTATCGGCGCATATATTGCTGATACATACCTTGGCAGGTTCTGGACTTTCACCATTTCTTCTCTGATTTATCTCCTGGTAAGATCATACGATGGCACTGAATTATATTATTTCTATTTTTTATGTGAGATGTTATGAATTTGAAACAAAGATGGGAGAAATATTTGTTACAAAGGTTAAAATTAAAGGATTTTGGATGGCTTGACCTCCATTACTTATTTCAAAAAAAAAAAAATCTATATATATTGTAATCTTTCTGTTTTGTTTTATTCTTTTGGAAAAAGGGAAAAATATGGTTTTATAGAAGTTCAACAATATTATATAGTGTTCCATAGGGAGTATTATGTAATTAAACTGTATTTGAATTGCAATTAAAACCTAAACTTAATAAGGCTTAAATATAAAAATTATTGCATGTAATATGGGAAGCAGGGCACGTCTGATGGGCGTCGGACCCAAATTGGCCCGATGTCTGTTCGTAACTGTCCGATTGGCTTCATGATACGTGTGTACTTAACCTGCACTAATATTAAAACGACAATGCAGTGTAAACGGATATTGAAGCAGCACACACTGATCGTAGAATGTTCTGAGCGGGCATTAGACCGATTTGAGTCCAATACCCATCGGATGCCTCGGCTCCCTATACATGGTTAATATATACTTTCACATGGAATGTGATTTTTTTTTTCTTTTTTCATATTTGCAACAAAAAAAATATGAAGAAGTGTTTCTCAATTTATAAATATACGGCAAATAAATTTTCGATTAAAAAAAATCAAATTATAATGATTTCGAGAACGAAAAAAAAAAAAAAAGACATGTCAATAATACGGCAAACGACTACGGTGGATTCCTTAGCACTGTGGATTTCACAAATCAGATCATACCTTTTTCCAATACGAGAAAAGATTCGGACTGTGTAAGGCCTCCCCAGCAAGGGCTGCAAACGAATCGAACCAAATCGAACTTACTCCAGTTTGAATTTAATTTAAATTAATTTCGAATCGATTTTTTTACGAACTCAATTTCGAATTTTTTATTATTTTTTTTTACGATAAAGAAGAGTGATCATGGTCGCTCAGAGTGAGAGGTGAAAGTTGTTTAGAGTTTCAGAACTGAGAGTGAGAGTTGCGACTTACGAGTTATGACTTATGGCTGAGCGACCTTATGTTTTAACTTTTAAGTAATTAGTGAACATAAGTCATCAGCGGAAATCAACGATTCACATTACTTTGAAATTCGAACTAGAATAGTTCGCGAACTTATTTCAAACAAACCAGATCCAGTTTGAGTTTGGTTTGAATTAATTTCAAACCAAATTTTTGACGAACTTTTTCGAATCAAACTCGATTCGAATCATGAACTACGATTTTTTTTTGTCAGCCCTACTCCCCAGGGCCCAACGATGTGTTACCTGTTCTATTTGATTTAATATAACACACCTGGCAGCCTCTGCCAGGTCTTTTCACAAAAAAAAAAGAGAGAGAAAAGATTCGGACATTAATTGTAATGGCAATTGCAATCAATGCATTGTGAATTAAAAAGAGATACAATAAATTAATTACACGAGGAGAAAGGGACTGGTTGGAAGAAATAAATGTTGAGTTGGAATCACTTTGACAATGATTATTATGATAATATAATTAGTCTAACAAATTTTCAAAATGTTATAAGTATCGTTTGATATAGTATAAAAAATCGTTAAATTCAGACTATTGAAAGCTAAACTTATTTGATGAACCATAAAATATACATTAAATGTCATTATTTTTGTAGGCATGATATATAAATATAATTAATGCATTAACAAATTAATGATTAACATTGAATTTCAAATGAAATATTATTTAAAATAAATTATCAAAAATAAATGATTGTCAAGTGATACCTCTCTCTATTAATGTCTGTACTCCTTTTAGTGAGACAGTCAATTCATATAATAGGGGGATAAGATGGAAGTATTTTTACAGCGATTCTTATTATGAATCTAACAATATTTCATCCATTGCCATGAAATTTACGGACATATATATATTTTTTAAATTAATCCAAATAAAAAAAAACATATTTCATCTGATAGAAAAAAATACAATATGATCTCTCAGAATGAAGCATGCAAAAGAAATAACTAAAAATTCAACATGTGATAATTCATTTTTCTTGGATTATCAACAGCATATTTTGTACTTATGCAAATTAAGTTGCAATGAAGTTTTATATTTTTCTAAGAATCTAAGATAAACACCAATAAATTAAGATGTTGACAGAAAATAGAGAACAATAAGAAACTGCCACCATTAATTATTAGTGTAGGAGGAACTTTGATAGGTTCAATGCATATAATATAGCCAATAGATAGAAGAGAACCAGGTTCAATTTAGTTATCTATATAAATTTAGAGCCAACCTATGAACTGATTCCAAATGCAACATGGCTTTCATAAAGGAAAAGCGAAAATCTCTAGATCTTTGACTTGGTTGGAATGGATGATTATTCATTAGTGCATGAACATTCGGTTTCTTTAATTTACTTTTTAACTAACAGCAAATTCCTTTTCATCTTTTTCTGGAGTAAGTAAACTAAGAGCCTACTAAAATGTAAATTTTTCCTGTTTCTCCTGTTTCAAATATAGCCAAAAAAGTTCTCCAGCGTTTGGATGGGTGAAGAATAGTCACTAATCCGGATTAGCACTATTCTGAGCTACTATTCTTTTTTTTGAGTAAAGGTTGGAGGTCAAGCCACCCAACTATTTAATACCTTTGTTATTATAACAAAGGATTTCCCCCATCTGAGTTTCGAACCCATGACCTCTAGTATAGAGACCATGTGCCTTAGCCACTAGACCAAAGGCTAGTATTCTATGTTTTGATGTGTTTGAATTAACAAATATGAACTATTCTTTATTTTTCTTTTGTGGATTTTCTCACTATTCTACTAACCTAACAAAATGTTGGATTAGCTACTATTCTAAATTTTGAGATTAGCTCTATTCTTGCTCTATTCCTTGATTCATCTAAACGCCACAAGACCCATAACCTCTTAGACACGGAAGTCAAGTCACCTAATTATTTAGAATTTTTCGAACATGTGATCTTTTACACGGAGAATATTATCTTTAAATTTGGAACATAATGACTTTTGGCATAAGAAGTATTGTCTTAATAAATTATATTAATATAATTCTCGAGTGTGGTAGTATCAAATTATCAATGATAACTTAAATTTAGTTAGTTTAATCATTTCTTGGTTCGTTTTTTCCCTCACTTTATTAGAGCATCTCCACCTTACTTGCAAAGAAATTACAAATGTTGATCTGATAATTGTACAAAACAAATAGTAATTTATTCTTGCTAAAGTAACAACTTTCAGTCACATCAATTTTGCAAGTACTAATTTCAGGATGCAAAATTATCAATTCAGAAAATTAATTATTTTTGCTATATGAGCGAAATAAAAGCTGCTAATTAATATTGTAGACGTGGGCAAATAAATTCATTTTTTCACAATAGCCGAAATGAAGGTCGCTCTTAGCATAAAATATGCGACAAAGCAAACAAAACAAAATTGAAAACTACTCGGGTTTTTGGCTCAAAATTGATATTTAGATGAATATTATAAAAGGGCATACTGCTTCAAAGTACCTTAATTTCATGGCCTTGAATACAATTATCCATAATGAGATATGTATCTAACTTAATTTTGAGGATATCACAACCAAACTTATTTTTTTTTTATATTTAATCCTTTGTTGCAGGGCATGGTTTTGCTAACTGCTGCAGTCAAATTCAAGCCATTCCATCAGAAATGTAATGCTGGAAACGGATACCCCTGTCCGGCATCATCATCGGAGATTACCTTCTTCTATGCATCACTCTATATCATGGCCATTGGTGCCGGCGGCACAAAACCCAACATTTCCACTTTCGGCGCAGATCAATTTGATGACTTTGATCCATACGAGTGCAAGCTGAAAACATCATTTTTCAATTGGTGGGTGTTTAGTTCCTTTGTTGGTGGACTGATGGCAACACTATGTCTAGTATATGTGCAAGAGAACGTTGGATGGGGATTAGGGTATGGAATCCCGACAGTCGGGTTGGCGTTGTCATTGGTGTTGTTTTACGTGGGTACGCCTTTTTATAGGCATAAATTGAAGAAAGCGGAGAGTCCAATGAAAGAGATTTTTAGAGTACTAAAGGTGGCTTTTGTGTACCGGCGGCACAAAGTCTTGGATTCAAGTGTGCTTCACGAGCTTGAGCCGCAACAGTATATGAATACTTCCAAGCGGCAACTGTGTCACTCCTCTTCTTTCAAGTAAGTTGGCAATTGCGTGCACTAGATACCAGTATTTTCATACTACACAGTATGCACTATATACATTACTGGATACTTTATTGGCATAATATACAAGTTAGTTTGCTTGACAGAGAATACAGAATGCTCATAATAATAACAATGATGATATGAACAAGAATTGTGATAGTAATGAACTAATGATTGTGAAGGTTCCTTTTTGGATTAATTAGTTAAAGAATATTTGAAACAATTTTGAAATAATCAATGAATTGCAATGTGGGGAAGTGATAGAAAATCTGTCATTGTTAAAAAACAATTTTTACACTTCTGTATTCTGAAAATGGTTGTTCAGTGGTAACAAGCAAATTTTTACTCAGCAGATAAAGATTCCGTCATCAGTACATGCACTGACAAGTTCTTTTGGAATTGATTAATTTGTAGGTTTCTTGATAAAGCAGCGCTAAAAGAGGGCACAAATCCTTGTACTGTAACTCAAGTAGAAGCCGCCAAATTATTTTGTGCTATGTTTCTTATATGGCTCACAACCCTTGTGCCAACAACCATTTTTGCACAATTTAATACCTTCTTTGTCAAGCAAGGCACCACACTAGACCGATTCCTCGGGCATAATTTCCAAGTCCCAGCTGCATCGCTCGGAAGCTTCATTGTCATCACAACACTGATGTCAATCCCTATATATGATAAGATCTTTGTACCATTTATGAGACGCCGTACTGGTAAACCAAGAGGTATCACACTTCTACAGAGACTTGGCACTGGTTTTTGCTTTATGATCGCCGTCATGACTGTGGCATATTTTGTGGAACGCAAAAGGATGGGCGTCATCAAAAGGTTTTTTTAGTTATTTGAACAATGAACTACTGATTGATTTAACAGACTACATTTTTATAGAAAAAACATTGTCAACAGGTACGGAATCAAAGATACCAAAGAAACAGTCCCAATGAGCATCTTTTGGCTACTACCGCAATATGTTCTTCTTGGCATTGGAGAGGTATTCATCACAATAGGTTTGCTCGAATTCTTCTACGAGCAATCCCCTGAGGGGATGCAGAGCCTCGGAACAACATTCTTCACTAGTGGGGTCGGGGTCGGTAATTTTATGAATAGCCTTCTTGTAACTGCAGTCAACACAATAACGACACGTGGAGGTCGTAAGAGCTGGATTGGGAACAACCTAAATGACTCACGTTTAGACTATTACTATGCTTTCCTCATAGTTCTTTCGGTAGTGAATTTTGCTGTATTTGTCTGGATTGCGAGATGGTACAGGTACAAGAGAGAGGTGGGGGAGGGGGTGGTAGAGAAGAGAGGAGTGCAGATGGAAGGTAAGGTCATGGATGCAAATGCAATTGATGATTATTTAGGGGAGAAGATGTAAAATTAAGTTATTTTGTAATATATTAAACATACCAGAATTCCAACTTTGGTGCTCTTTGGAACTGGCTTGTGCAGGTTTTCACTTTTCACTCTGAATTAATTAGAATTAACCATATTCTGTTTATTGTGCTATAACTTCAATTTTGTTCATTTTATTGATTGTTTACCTCATCTTTTGAAATTGTGAAATAAAATTGTACATGTAACTATGTAAGGCGCAAGAGCCTACTGTGAGTTCTTCAAAAATGGCTTGATAGGCAGCAGTAAGGACACTGTATATATCCTTTTTATGATTGAACGTGTCACAATCCAGCCCAATTTTCAATTAAATGGGATTAAACTTCAGGCCATTTTAATTGGGTCGAAAATAGGCCTACCCAATATAAATTGAAAACTTAGATAAAATGGTGTTTTAAAAATTAAACCCGTAAGATCTAATTAGATGATGAGTGGTTTTCTCTTTAATTTGATAGTTCTCAGAATTATCTGAATTATTTATTTTAGAAACGATGAACAACGGTGGGTCCGGATATCGTAAAGTAACTCAAATTTTGAGTTTAGATCCGAACCATCCACGGGATCTTTTAATATTGTATGTATTGTGAATGGACGGTTCAGATCCAAACTCAATATCTGAGTTACTTTAGGTGATATGAATTCGACAATAATAGTGGAACAAAACAAGCACCTTAGATGTGGTAAAGATAGAGGTGAAATCGGATCAGATACGGAGCAGATTGTGGTAAAATTATATCTATATTTATTTTTATTTTTCGGATACAGATACAGATATTAGACAGATACAAATACGATTATAAATTGGATCAGATATTTATTAAAAAAACATATATAAATATTATTACAAAATACTAAAGTTCATCATATTTATCTAATTATCATGGTGAGTAAAATCTTTTTTTTCATTATATATATTAAATATAGTATATATATACTATTTAAATACGTATTATTAAAATTTAAAATCATATTCGTATTATCCACATGGATATTTGTATATTGATATTCGTATTTGATTTTTTGAATACGGATCGGATTTTCGCTCCGTTTTCATCCTAGATAAAGATTTTAATTTTTTTTAACAAGTTTGTGTCAAAATTACCATGTTCAAAATTTGTACTTATTGCAAGGACACTTCAAATAAAGCAGATGAGTTGACAGCTAGTCTACGTTCCTGAATTAATTCAGCTGGTAAGTGGTAACAACTAACAAGTTTCTAACAGCTAGTACATATGCCTAACTGCCGTGGCTAAGTTGTATCACTTTTGACCAGAAAAGCTGCACAAAAGAAGTAGAATTTGAGATTCAATTGGACTCAATTTCGACCGCCTTCTAGAAAGTTGCCCAAAGACGAACGGTGACCCTATTAACAGAGGCTTTTACGGACTACAAGTTGAAACTAACCAATTATTTTTAAATTGCAAATCTAGTTATACACGTTTAAAATATAATAAATATGATAATAACCAATTTAACCAAGAAGAGGATCACTTGACATTTTATAATTTAAATAATTTTGACAAGAGTGAGGCAATGGTAACATGCATATTATGGAGCAGCTTATGCGATGGACTTATATTTCCGTTTTCAAAATGCAAATAGTTGATCTGAATTATTCAATATGATTTTCATATGAAAATTAATTTAGTTGCATATCAAAGTTTACATTTTTAGATTATTTTTTTTACTATAGATAGACAGAATTTTAAAATCAGGTGATTGTGATTTTCTACCTGTTCAAAAAAATAGTAAAAGAATATGAAGTTTGATCTTTAAGTATATTCTCATATGGAGATCATGTTTAATAATTTGAATCAATTGTTTAAAATTTCTAAATAAAAATATAAATTTATTGCACATTGATCCATAATATACATATACTACTATAGCCTGACTCTTTCGATTTTTTTTTTAAGTAGAACTTAATTGTAAAAATCAAACTATAGACATGATCTATATGAGTCTCATAGTAATAATTCATTTTGAATATAATTGAAGTCATCAATCATTAGAGTCTGAACACTGGGGACTAAGAGTTGTTTCCGGAAACATTAGTTTGGGGTTTACCTGACATGAATATGCAATCATTTAGGCACTGATTTGATATATAACCTTATAATCTATAAGTAATGCATATGAGAGATAACATAAAGGATAAAAAAAGAACAATTCCCTTTTTATTTGAATTATAAAGTATATGAAATCATAACTTCTGTCATGGATTCTGGCATAGAATTTTGCAAGAAGGTCCTTTATTTATTTATTTCTGTTTTTACCATGACCAGGACACTAAATTGAGATTTTGTTGAGAATCATTAGGCGCTCATGAGATGAACTCATAAAGATCATTGCACACTTATTCAGGGGTGGAAGGTAGTACTAGCCAAAGGTGGTTGAGTAAACTAGGGGTGGAAGGTAGTACTAGCCAAAGGTGGCTGAGTAAACTCCAACATTTCCATTTTTTTATAACCGGTTTATGTCTCAGTCTTCTCTGCGATAATAATATATAAGTGTAACATTGACTTTATTTGAACCTATCAGATCACGTGGCTATCTAAATGAGAACTTCTCATTATTTAATATAAAAAGACACAAAGTACAATAGGAAAATAGCAACATTGCTGTGCACGGTTATCAAAAAAAAGAAAAAAGTTTTTGTAATTTTAGAATAGAGAAAATAGAAGTTATAAGAATAGAAAATATAAAAAAGGTAGTGACGATTAGAAAACAACAAATTAGTTTATGAGATTAGAAAAATTCAAAATAAGAAAGATAAAATTAGCATTCCATTGACGATTTTTCTATATATTTTGAAAGTAGAAAATTAATTTATGAAATTAGTAAAATTCAAAATAAAAAGTTAAAATTAGCTGTCCTATTGATGGGTTTTCTATATATTTCAATGTCTCTATGCTTCTTCATCAGAATTTAATTAACATCTCATAGCCAGAAGAGTCAATCTCAAGCTTTTGTCCAATTAATTAAGAACAAGGTGTGTATGCTTTATTACAATATCTTATGTATAATATGTCAAATTCACTTATTCTTTAATTAATTTGTCCAACTAATCATTGGATTATTTTTTTTCAATATTATAGAGTTTGATTTAATTATAAATATTGGTTTCATTTGTGATGAAGGTAATTTTAGCATTTTAGCATAGGTCTATTAAATTTTTATTTTTTCAATATTCCTGAACCAACTTCAAATGTGATGAATATTGTTCAAGAGCAACCTTCCCAAAGTTCTACTGGATATAAAAAATATGCTGTTGAATATGCTATGATTTTTATTGTAACATTTTTCAAGTATAATGATGTTTAGTCAGTTAGCCCCTGTCTGGCTCGAAGTTGAGTTCCACCCCTGCACTTATAAGTGGGTAAAGAGTGGTTTGATAAATTGATATCATGAAAATCAATCACGTCAGACTCCTCTTTATAAGTGTTTCCTAAATTAAACACCCTTGGGCTTTGTTCAATTGACAAGATGTCAGAAAGATTATTCTTGCTGGCACATACTGAGAAGCATCAGATCACCATTTATGTAATATATGAATTCACAGGGATTTATTTTAAATTTCAGATTCAGGAGATGGGGTTACCACTGTGCTACATCTTTTGGTCAGTGTTTCTGATTTATTGTTCTTTTAAAATTTGAATGTCTTCTTGATTTTTTTTTCTTATTTTTTTATAAAAAAAATTATTTAAATGATTTCTACTCAATTTAGTCATATAAGATCAGCAGTTCATATTTTTCTGAAAGTTAAATTTGTGACTTTTACATTTCCTTGTTTTCCATCCTGGTATGTTGACTGCTTCAATGATGTACATAGGTATGGAGCTTAATTAGCATGCTGGTGAAACTTTTTATTTATTTTTATACATTTTATCCATTAAATGAAGGGCTTTTGAATAAAAAAAAAAACTGAAATCCAAAGGAGAAAACTACAAATTTAATTACATATATATACATAAGAGAAGGACAAATATCCTTACAATTCACCAATGAGTCAGCAAAAGATTGATTTGAGGTTCTAGTTACCAGGATTTATTCTCAGGTTTAAATATTGAATTAGCTAAGTTTAGTATCGAGGATCAACATATATAAGTAAATACCAAGTTTTTCTGGTCACAATCTGAAGCAAACTAAACAATCCATGGTCTATAGAAGTAGTCTGATACAGTAAATAGAAGACACAATTATGTAAATATACTGACATGGGAGTATTAAGATCAATTAATAACAAATTATGCAATTCATGTTCAGTCAATTTTCTCAAATATACTGACATGGGCAGTTGGGCACTACAAATTTTCCTGTTCATTAAGCTGATAAATATGATTTAATCTGTTTGCTCAGATATGTGGTGCTGGTGCAGGATGACAGTTAAAACTTTACTATCGCAGATCTAGAAGAGTTCAGATTCTATGAGAGGAATGAGGACGATGTGCCAGTTGTACTTGACTGGGCTATCTGAGAAAACGACACATGATTTGGCAGATTACCATGTATCAGTTTGGGGTATTTTGGTATTGTTAGCATTAATGATAATATTACTAAACCACTATCTAATTCAAGTACTGTTCGAGTACTGTTCTGATTAATTAGGATGTGTTATATAAATTATTTTGTTGATCAATGAGGTGTATCATTTTGGGATTAATCTATGTTAATTGAATATCCGTGGCTAGCAAAAATGTGGAGGGTTAGCCAATTGCAAATAAAGTTGCTGCCAAAATTCATAACGGTACACTAACAGTTATAATTACAAACAATTACCAAAAATCATTAAAGAAATGGATAAACACAATGTAAGTTATCCTTAGGTTATTCTCCAGCGATAAAAATTGGCATCCTTGATTATAAAACATTTTCTTGTATTGAAGTTATTTCCATGCACATAGTGGTCCAGAATTTTCATTAACTTTTACTATAAAATAATATAAATAGAATAAACAAAATATTTTCAAAGGTAATCTTATAAAAATAATATGTCTCACTACTTCAGAATTATTTCCATGCACATGGGATGAATTATTTCCATGAACCTTCAATAAAATATAATATTTGGTATGTTTAGAAGGTGGTGGGTCATGCAAAATTATTTCCAATGACGGATATGAGACATTTCCATAGGCAGACAATAGGAATTACCATGCGCTACTAATTTCATCGGACTACCCTTGGAAATAGTTTACGAATTCAAAAAAGACGTTTTTATTTCTATGGACTCTTCACATGCATGGAAATGCCTTTGCTCCCGTTAGATAAAACAAAAATTCTAGTAGTGTCCAAACCCACCTTTTTCCGAAATTTTTATTAATAACATTAAAAAATTACGTAACATATCACGACTTTTATAGGAATTTCAAATATAACATTTATGTTGGATTATTTAGCAGAATGTATGGCTAATGAATTAGTTTTTTTTGTTCCAACCAATCTAATTACATGTTTGTTGACTAATTTAAGTTGTTTTCTTAATTTTTATAATAGATTAAGTGTATTAGATTATGAGATACTCATCCAGATCATGATCAAGTTTTAATTTTTGTAAGAATGCTAATTATAAAAAATTTGGCAATCTGAATAACACTTTTGTTATCGACAATAACACACGTGCATCATAGAGCATCACTTTATTGTCAATCAATTGCTGAACAATTCTTTTTATGCAAGTCTTATTGCCCAAATCTTGTAAGATGTCTTCTTTTTTTTTTAAATCTTCGCAGAAGCTGCGAAGTCGTGAGGGGGAATCGAACTCTCGACCTTTGGATAAAAATCTTGTAAGATGTCAATCTTTAATTGAACATGTACCTAAATTTGCTCTAGTAGTTTTAATGTTCCTTCAATTTTGATGGTGCATATAGTGGTTTATTTTCTTGTGCAAAGTATTTTTATATAAATAGATCCTATTCTAAAAAAAAAAAACTAATTCTGCTGAATAATCTAGCAAATTGGCTATGCATTTTGGTGAATAATCCGGTGAAAAAGTTATATTTGAAATTTCCAATAAAAATCATGATATGTACTGTAATTTATTTATTTTTAATGTTATTAATAAAAATTTGAGCACCTTTTTTCAAGTATAAGACAAAGATACAAGTCCTTCACCTCACCTTCAGTGTGTGCACTAGATTTTAAATCTATGTTTGGACTTTGTTTTTACATTATTGTTGTGTCTGATCTGTTCTTTAAATTTTTTTTTTGAAGTACTGTTCTCTAATTTTTAAAGGTTTAAATAGCGTTTATCGGCACTATAGCGTGTCCAAAGACGCTATAGCGCGCTATTTAGAACCTTGCTAATTTTACATTCCGGTAGTTTTTTTATCGGTTATTGGAAATCTTATATGGCAAAAAAGAATCATTATTTTTTAGGTGAAAATCTAGTACTCTTTCAAATATTAATGTTCATAAATTAATTTTTTTTTTAATTTTGGTTTCAAACTCGTGATTTTTTATATGAAAACCAAATTTAGATGTTATTATCGAAAATTGAATTTGCGTCTCCGATGAAAAATGCATGCACATGCATACATATTAATTAAAACTTTTAAAATTCTACAATAAAATACGCGAAATCTTTAATGGCAATACAGTAACCGTTAGATGTACTCATTTTGATAACATGTGTTAAAATGTAAAAGTCATAAATTGCATTATCCCTACTGTCCATCTGATCCCCTACGTACTAATTCCTGTTTATGTAATTAAAGTCTATTTATTACCTCAATGGACCAATGTTAATTTGTTGAAACATTAAAGCTATCATTTCCTCCTCTCTAGTCTCTACTAATTTTTTGACTAGCCCATTAAGCTCTGTGGGCATTTCTTCTAGCTGCTTTTGACAAAACCTCAATTTCTCAACGCGCTTTATATATTTTTTTTATGTACAGTGCACTAATAGTCTAATACATTTCAAACGGATCAATGTGAATTCACATCATTTTCCTCTGATTCCCAATCAACATGCAACAAAGGGCTTTATGTAGCAATTTACAAGTGTAAATTGGTTAGATTCTAGCTATATCACTTGACGTCGGTATTCAACTCTGGTGCCGTCTTTATTAATTCCATTAAAAACCAAAACATTAAAGGCTTCTGGCCATAATTTCAGTGTATATATTACAAAGAGAGATTTACAATAGACACCCTGAATTATTGAAAATTGCAAATACTTTATTCTCTTGCAAACTATAGTTTATTCCCAAATGTTTTTTTTGAAACCTTCGCAGAGACTACGAAGTTGTGAGGGGGAACCGAACTCTCGACTTTTAAGTACAACAATCCTAGGATTTTTTTCTAGCTAACTGTACTACCTCTCCTTTTCAATTTATTCCCAAATGTTACTTATTTGTAATTGGGTGCAATTGATTCAGAATAATCTGTCAGTTACGTACTTACTCTTCAAGGTCTTGTTTATTTTTTATCCAGTGCACTTATTTTTGAAAATTTCAAATAATGCACATGCTCCTTCTGCAATTTCTCTTTTTCAAAAGAACTCAGAGAAATCGCCAAAGAAAAAATAGGGACGGTATACATTTTATGCTCGTTCTATTTGTATCTAAACAGGAACATATTGCCGAAATTTCGGTCTTTTCAACCGAAATGGCATGAAGGGAACCTCTATATAAGCCTCCAAGCACCATGTGTGATCTCATACTACAACAAGTCAATTTCTTAACAAGTCCATTCTGTGGAGCTAAGCAATGGCTTCAACCTCTAATTTGACATTTTTCGCTCAAGCCCTTTTTATATTTATCGGGTGCGCAGCTGCGCAACTCGATACAAACTACTACTCTTCCTCATGCCCAAATCTCTTGTCGACTGTGAAACCTGTAGTACAGTCAGCTATATTGAAAGAAAAACGGATGGGAGCCTCCATTCTTCGCCTCTTCTTTCATGACTGCTTTGTTAATGTACTTAACTAGTCATAGATATGATATAATTACTTCACTGTTGAACCAGTTATGACAGTTTCTTGTCACAGGATGCAGTAACTCCTTAATTAACTACTATCCAGCATGTATATTCATAATTAATTTTGGGTGTTTTATATAGGGATGCGATGGATCATTGCTACTAGATGACACAGCCAACTTTACGGGAGAGAAGAATGCGACTCCTAATAAGAATTCGGCAAGGGGATTTGATGTGATAGATGATATAAAGACTGCAGTTGAGACAGCTTGCCCAGGCATCGTCTCATGTGCCGACATTCTTTCCATTGCTGCCCGAGACTCTGTGGTCAATGTAAGTATTAAGCACATTAAAATAATGATTGAATTACATTTCTGGCTAAAACTGAACCCCTGCGTTGGTTATACATGTTGGACATCCATAATTCAAATTTGAAAATTAATGAGACAGATATAGCAAAAAAGAATTAACTGTGAAGAAAAGCACGATCAAAGCTGGTTATAAACTTATAATATAAACAAATACTCTGCATTCCAATAATATATAATCCTTAAATTCCCTTCTCTTTTTGCCATTTCAAGATATTGATCTAATGATAAGGCATTGAACAACATTTTTACAGTTACAAAGTTTGATTAAAATTGATCTTTCGGAAAGCACCCATCTTTTAATTATTACTTCTGTAGATTTAATATTTTACAGTATAAATAAATACTGTTAAAAACTTCCAACTTGAAGCTAGGTGGGCCCAGCTGGAATGTGAAATTAGGGAGGAGAGATGCTGTGACAGCGAGCCTATCTGGTGCTAATAACAACATCCCTGCACCCTCGATGGACCTCAATGATCTTATCTCGAAATTCTCTGCTCAGGGCCTCAGCACAACTGATATGGTCACACTTTCTGGTACAAACACATACATTTTTTTACAATAGAAAACTAAAAAACTTATTGTCTAAAATCTGGTAAGCTTGTAGTATTCAACAAATTGAGTGGTGAGTATTTTAAAAGTCTCTAAAACAATATGCCTGATTTTCAAAATAATTTGCAATAATGGCCATTTGTCGAGAATATTTTTCAAATATGCCTCTAAAACACTATTTCCGAACATAAAATTTTTAAATATGCTTAAATTAAAAAATTATGCCTCATTTTAGTCCCATCCTATTCCACTCCCAGGCTTGCCCCTGATTATAGCTGATATGATTCAAACCCTGAGGAATGTCAAGGTAATTTAGTTAATATCCATACCCTCAAATCAGATAGTCTTTTAATTTCTAGCACTAAGTTCCGTGCAACAAGCAGTACAGATAATTAAGATGAAGCAATGCATATTAAATTTAGTCCTGATAGACCCTAATACACATTAACTAATGAAACAAAGCATTTTATATTATTTCTTATTCTTGTGAATCACAAGATATATAATAAATTAAGTTACACCTTACCATGACAACAGGGGCTCATACAATTGGATTTGCAAGGTGCACCAACTTCAGGTCCCACATATACAACGACTCCAACATAGACAGCTCCTTCGCACAGTCAACTCAATCCAACTGCCCACGTACGTCTGGCTCGGGCGATGACAACTTGTCACCGTTGGATCTCCAAACACAGTATATCTTTGACAGCAACTACTACAAGAACCTAATAAACAAGAAAGGCCTTTTGCATTCCGATCAAGAGCTGTACAATAACGGCTCGACCGACTCACAAGTGCAGACTTACAGCACAAACCCGGCTCAATTTAAGTCTGATTTTGCTGCAGCCATGATCAAGATGGGAGATATTAATCCACTTACCGGGTCTGAAGGCGAGATTAGGAAGAACTGTAGGGTGGTCAATTAACGCTAATGGATTTAATTCATAATTAATTATTATTATTTTTCTCAAGAAATTAAATAACTATTGCGTGTGCTTTAACTCATACTGCTCATGCATTATGGTTGTTTTCCGAATGTAGTAGTTAATTATCACTGATACTCCATCTTTTTACAACAAATAACTGGTAGGAAAGAGAGTTTGTGTGGCCCAAGTAGCTCAAAAGAGATCGCTTAAATTAACTTTAATTGAGGCCCGTACGACGTTGGGCCCAACCTAAAATTGCTTAACCGGCCTTTAGATTTAAAGCCTGTCTGTAGCTATCAAGTCAAGGCAAAGGTTGAAGTCGGCTCTCGTTAGTGCTGTGAGAAACACACAGCTAGACTAAAGATTGTCATTGATTCAGTGTTGTAAACTACATATAGATTACTAGTTGGAATTTATTTTTTTTCTTGTAACGAGCTTCATCTTCTCACAGTGAACACGAAGATAGATAGTAAAAAAGTCGAAAAATAGTTTTTCTTCTTACAAAAAGTCGCCAGAATCAAGCTAGCTAATAACGAAATTTTTTTTAATCAATTTCGAATGAGCCATGAGCTTCAAGTTTTTTTTGTTTGCCCGCCCTAATCAAATACATATGAAATCTTAATAACAAACCCGTTTCTGTACTGGATTGATGACTTGATGGTAATTAAGTAAACTGTATTTTCAACCCGCTTCGGCGGACCATTGGGAATGGGCATGGGCGTGAAAATTGAACTAAAAATTACTGTTCACGTGGGAAAACTATGAAATTTTTAGTTCAATTTCCGCGCCCATGCCCATTGCCAATGGTTCGCCAAACAGGCCCAATGTAGCAGATTGAAAAGACTGGACTCTGCCTCAAAAAAATCTGAGTGAAAAAATTACAGAATTCTATATGGGTATGTTTGGATGCACAAGAATAGCTACTGTTTTCGGAATAGCATTGCTATTCGGAACAAGGTGCATCCAAACGACATTTAGAGCTATTCGGAATAGCTACTGTTTTTAGAATAGCATTGCTATTCGCTATTCTTACAAAAACATAGAATAGCATTTGTTGATTTCAATATTAATACTAATCCAATATTTAAACTAATATTATATTATATTTAATATCTAAATTAATATTATATTGTATTATATTTAATCTAATATTTTATTTAATATTGTTATAATATTTAAAATAATATTATACTATATTTTAATATTTAAATTAATATTATATTATATTATATTTCATCTGATATTTTATTTAATACTAATATAATATTTAAAATAATATTATATTACATTTAATAATTAAATTAATATTACATTGTAATATATTTAAACTAATATTTTATTCAATACTAATCTAATATTTAAAATAATATTATATTACATTTAATATAATATTTTATTTAATACTGATATAATTTTTAAATTAATATTATATTATATACATTAATATTTAAACTAATATTATATTACATTTAATATTTAAAATAATATTATATTACATTTAATATTTAAACTAATATTATATTATATTTAATCTAATATTTTATTTAATACTAATTTTATTTTTAAATTAATATTATATTACATTGATATTTAAACTAATATAATATTATATTTAATATTTAAAATAATATTATATTACATTAATATTTAAACTAATATTACATTATATTTAATATTTAAAATAATATTATATTACATTTAATATTTAAACTAATATTATATTATATTTAATATTTAAAATAATATTATATTACATTTAATATTTAAACTAATATTATATTATATTTAATATTTAAAATAATATTATATTACATTTAATATTTAAACTAATATTATATTATATTATATTATATTAATATTATATTATATTATATTTAATCTAATATTTAAAATAATATTATATTACATTTAATCTAATATTTTATTTAATACTAATCTAATTTTTAAAAATAATATTATATTACATTTAATATTTAAACTAATATTATATTATATTTAATACTAATCTAATATTGAAAATAATATTATATTACATTTAATATTTGAATTAATATTATATTGTATTATATTTAATCTTACACATAAATTATTAAACAGTAGCTATTCCCTCCAAACTCTATTCCAAATATGCAATCCAAACAATTTTTTCACTGTTCTGAATAGCACTGTTCTTAAACAGTAGCTATTCTTATTTACTATTCTAAACAGTAGCTATTCTAGCTATTCTAGAGTGCATCCAAACGTACCCTATATAATTTGTGAATTCGGATTCTTTCACTTGCAGGTTGTTTGCTGATATGTTGAATAATGATCTCAAAATTATATTTCATCATAGATCAAGGTACTGTAAAAGTGCAATAGGCGCGCACCTTCGAAGATAAATTCCAACTGTTACACTGTACCAAAAGACAAAAGTAGCAAGCAATAAATGAGCCAACAGCTATATGCCTTGCAATAAAAATAGAAGCGTACAATTGTAAAAACAAATTAGATCAATACAAAATATTTCTCCTCAGCTTTTTATCTCTATTTATAAAAAAACAACATGATATATGATATGAGAGCGTCAAATTCTGTGATCGCAAAAAAAAAAAAAGCAATCACAAACAATGTACCAGTAAACTGGTACTCACAACACAAACAAAAAAACATAACAGAAAAATCAGCAAGAGAGCAACATGGCTCACGAGGGGCAAGAGATGTTGAAATAAATCACAGGAGAAAATAAAAAACCATAAATAACATAATCAGACAAACCAACTGACATCGAAAAAAAAAAGGCAACAAAGTAATGGAGAACCACAAATGACAAAATCATAACCTAGCTCATGTATTCCATGGAGAAATCTGTTCCTGATCTCTTTCTCATCTCTGACAAAGCTTTCGAACTATGGGAAGCCGTGAGGGCCATGCACGGACAACAAAATAATTAGTCACGTATCTATCAACTCAAACAAGAGATCTAGCATGAAAAGCAAGGCATGAGAAAGCATATCGAGTACCTTGGTGCTCTCAAAAGAAAAAAATATGAGCTTTAGCCGCCAACCACTGCTATGAGAAGAAGATGATGACATATTTGAGTACCTTGCGGAATTAAACCCTAGCTATGAGACCGTACGTACAATCTCAGATCATGAACACCATTCCTCTTCCATCATACTCTCAAATCCAAAACATGATCCAACAAGAAGAGAACAGAAGAGAGGTCATGGGTGGTCCATAAGTCCCAACCGACGAGAGACACAAGACCCACAGTTTTGTCGTAACAAAAAAAAAAATCCAATTTTTCCAATTTCGGCCAAAACCATAGCTCTCAAAATCACCCAAATCACATTGAAATTGAAAAGTGCACAAACTGTAAAAAAGAGGGGCATACACAGGAGAAGTGTTGGTTTCTCCATCTCCATATAAAACCGAAGCACTGAAAGGAGAAGGGCTTCGCTGGAGGAAGGAGTGATTGGAACGAAGAGAAAAAGAAAGAGAAATGAAGAGAAGCGGCTCAAATGCATGGGGGGGTTCTCCACACAGACCGGATCCAAACTTAATATTCTATACGGTTCAACCGAATCGGGTCCAAGCGGTTCAGACACTGGTTCTTTTTATCGCTAGTGGGTTAGGGTCAAGCAGAAATAGATCAAGTAGATTGCAGTCACTTTTCCATCATCGTCTTCAAGGAGATCAAGTAGGAGTATTGTCTTCAATGAGGAGATTGTTAATTTGAAGGTAATTCAATTGGGTCCGGCCCATTAAGTCTTCATTGTTGCTCCTTCATCAAGCCTTTCTAGGTTTTACTCTCTTCTTATTTTTATTTTTATTTTATAAAAGACATTAATGCCCGTTTCATTGATCGAAACCAGGAGTTAACTTACAAAAAAACAGCAATATAACCCCTGAACAACTATCTATAGCACCAAAAACCAAAAGAAACTAGTTGTGAGCAAAACACAAATGCTCTTCTTTTAATCAACCACCAAAACACTGTTATCGAAAACCAAAAAACTAAGACTAAGATTATGGGGAGAGAGTATATAACATATCCAAACATTGAATTAGAGCAAACTGGAGTATATGGTTTCATTCTTCAACATTAGCCACCCCATCAACACCTTCCATCAGTGAACTTGGTGCCTCTGTACCGGTATCAGCATGGTAAAGGACCACCTGGTTATCAGCAGGATCCCACATCCTTAGCGGAATAGCATGAATATCATTTGGCAGCCAAACTTCTGCAGCCTCTTTAGGCTTCTTGTCCATATTACCTGCCCAATATTTGAAAACAAAAATAGTAAGTAAGATCAAAGATCGAATTAATTTTTTTGTATGGGATTGAAAGCAAATGTCGTTTCTATATTTCCATAGAGTCCAACAAACGGCACTGAATGTGACTAAAAATCATGTTTGCTACACTCTTCTTATTGAAAAATCCTGTTTGCTACACTCTTCTTATTGAAATGATAAGAGAGTGTTATTATGCTTGCTAATTTTTTGTATTTGTAAGACTTTATTGATCTAGTGGATTTGTGCCGTGTGCTCTCGTGATTTTCTTCCGAAAAGATTTTCACGTAAATCTTGTATCTTTTCTTATTTCTTGTGCTTGCTTATTTGATATCTTGGTTTCTTATGTGACTCTCTTATTTTTCCATTTATTTAAGTATTGGTGTATACACACAAGATGTTCAAAAAAATTACTCTTAAAAACATTTATGTAATATAGCCTTAATATTTACCTCCCAACATTTCTCTAATATATATTGAGCGGTTTATAGAAATAATCAGGACAAATTATCAATAACATCACCATTCACCAGACAACAGCTCACCGGTAACAATTACTAATTAAAATATCGATTAAAAAAATTGATTGTGATCCCAGTGTTGAAAGGTACATAGGGATGATCAAATAAATTAATCATCTTATACTTTTTGTCCCCAAGGAGAGGGCATCATATTAAATGCATAGAAACTTGAGTTTTTTTTTTTTGCATTCAAAACTTGAGATTCAAAAATGCACAGAAAAACATTGAGAGAAATGGAACCTGGACTTGCTTGCACGTGCAACTAATCCCTGTTTACCCATGATAATTTCTTTATTTACAGTAAGAGTACGCATAAACTGCAGGGGGGCCGCCTGGCATTATCCATCCCAACCTTACAATCAAAATCGAACGGATCTGATCACCAATTAAAAATGTATATTAGGAATTCCATTAGGACCTTACCGTTCGATTATAATCAAATTAAGCACCTCCACCCTCCAGCGATCCCAGCAAGATGCAGTGATTATTACCTTATTGGAACTGAAATGAAATTGGCAGAACCTAACTAGCTAAAATATGTTTAAGGTTTAAAAATTAAACTAATTTCTATGGGGGTGAAAACAGATAGTAACTTAAAAATGTAAATATATAATCAACATAGCATGCAGACCAAGATAGATTTGCTTAGAGCTTCAAGATCATCCTAAATTGACCAAGTCTAAATACATTCAAAATTAACTATGGAAATAGTATTACCAAACAAAATTCCTCATCTTTCTCCCCATTCTCATTGATCTCTTGAATACTAACATTATGGTTTGTAACATACAATATGCAAAACAAAACATTAAAGGAGCTCTACTCAACTAAAGTAAGATACATTGTTCTCGTTTGTAATTGAGCTGTAGTCGGTAGAACTAGCAGAACCTGCACCTGCATACATGGAAGAAGATGAGGATGCCGGTGCAATAGAAGCCGAAGCAGACGGAGCTGTAGTAGTGATTGTCGGTCCAGAAGCAGCTGAGACATTATTCGTACCTCCAGTCGGAGAAAGAAGGGAAGTTGCGTTAGTTGTAGGAAGCACAGCAGAATTTGTCACCGATCGGAATTTGTGCTTCAAGATCTCGGTCTTTACTGCTGTCAGCTCGGTCTCTAAAGCTTGGACTTGCTGTTGCAAGGCAGCAATTGCTCCCATGCAACCATAGACTGGGTCCCGCAGCCTGACGTTGGCCTCATAGACGAGACTATTTGCTGTATCCGCTCTTTGGCTCTCCGGTACATCCTATATATAATTATAAAAATTATTCAAGGAGTTTATGATGAAAGATAGATAAATTAATTAAGGGATTGTGCCAGTTACTTTCATACGACCTGGCTTTTGAGGAATCTCAAGTTATCATTTCATGGAATTTGTGTTACGAGACAAAAGAAGTTAAGGAACAGTAATTATTATTAATTTCAAATAAAGAACTGGTAATTTTTATGTACGTTTGTAAAGAGCCTTTTTGATTAATCAAGCTATTTCCAATCAAAGACAAAAAAAAATTGAGCTACAACAGAATAATTTTAGATGACTGCTCTCAAATAAAAAAAAAAGAACCAATTATTTCTAGGGTTGGAGTCCACTATTACCAGTGCAGATTCTAGGGTTTCCGACAATATATATATACATAAAATATTGATCTAGTTATTACCAGTAACAACTTGGAGACGTTACTTGCACCAAAGACCTTATGTACAGCTCCGAATTTTTGGGGCTCATGAGGAGAAAAATATGGAGAAAAGGGGCATTCTTGAGCACATCGTCGCCTTAAAAGCTTACACGCAGCACATGGAGTAATGGTGTTCAACGAACAGGTCGAACCCAGTATCTGATGGCGCGACATGGCACAATCTGGCACATCTGTTTCTCTCTTGATCTTCGTTCCTAGTTCAATTTCATGCCTCTCCCTACTAAGAAGTAAACAAAAAAATAAAAAAATAATTAAGAGTAATTCTTAAAAGGAAAAAAAACAGAAGGCAATACAAATAAATCTTAGTACTTGAAAGAAGCCAAGATTAGGAGAAAAATGAGATTATATTGTAAAGTAAGAGATTTTTCTTTGAGTAAAGGAGATATATATCTAGGTTTAAAATCTATAAAAAAAATTGTCAAGGTGCAACTTCTTTTTCTTACCTTACCGTGGACATTCAGGCATGCTCCTGAGAAGAAGAGAAAGATAGACAGAGAGAGCGAGAGGGAAGAGAGAGAAAGAGAGAGGGGGGAGGAGAGGGAGGGGCGATGCCAACTATTGCACTGCATGCTCATGTGAGGTGTTGACTTATTGTAAAATATTAGGAAAGATTGATTCAAGCCATTTAATTTAATTTAAATCTACACAGAAAAATAGATATAGAAATTAATTAGAAAGGTCATTATCTATCCATTTTTCTCATTATTTTCCTTGTTTGTAAATTTAGCTAGGATTATGCAAAGTACGTGCCAAACATAAATCCAGTACGTCTATTTGCTTTGTCTTTCCTTACTGGTTTTTTTTTTCTTATCTTTTCTTGCATATTTTTATATTTTCTAGGCAATTGAGCAGAAATGTTTAATTTTGTCAACAACAAAAAAAATTGCTTAAAGGCGTCCTAGAGTATGACAAACAATTGTTTAATGGCCCAAGCGCAATATTCCAAGCCCAAATTTGATTTTAGCCTTAGTTGAAGAATAATGAGCTTTTGGTTTTTTTATCATGCTTACGTAAGAAGTGCGTAATTGCATGAAAGGCGCCAATGACTACACAAAAGAAGAGATTGTTTCTAATTAATTAAGTATGTGATTTTACCATGTAAGTCAAAATTAATTCACCAAAAGAAGAGATTGTTTCTAATTAAGTACCATATGCAACCATTCAAACTTTTGATACTATAAGAATCTGTCATTATCTGCAAGATAAAAAAAAATTTACTATCAGTATCGTCATGGATACTCTTGTCGGTAATAGCGATACTTTCGGAAATAACAATTAAGGACATGACGCGTGTTCAGTCAAAATATTGCTAGGTTTTTTTATTCATTTTCAAGTCTCTAAATTTCATTGATGAATAACACAAGAGCTGTCAAGTTTACATAAAAATATATATAAACAACAAAGGAAAAAAATGTACAATGGCAATGTAACTAAATATCTCGCAAATAATTAAACCAATTCATTTTCTAGTTGTATGATTGCAATGTTTTTGCTTCTTCTCTCTGTATTTTCTCTCCATATATATTACAAAGCAAACGACAGTGATCTGAAATTGCTTAATTTATTTAAACATAAATTGAGTTTACTATTGCCCTGGAATATTGGTTTGATTGCTGAAAGATTGAGGTCAGTATCCCTTAATCTTAGTTGGGAAAGAAAACAAAATATGATGGCTTGATTAATGATTACTGAAAAAGTTTGATTAGGGATGTATGCGTAGCAGATAATTAAGATTAGGCTATTGGTCAAGGGTGTTCTTGTTTGACCCGCCTTTGGTGCCTACAAACTCGCCTTGTTGTTCCTTAGAATTCTACAGGGATCGCGTGTGGCCTCTTCTCTACAGGAGATCGTTGTGTTGACCAAATTTGATAGGTTTTCTTCCGCGGGAAATGTTTTACGATCATCATTATTTCTGTGGAGCGTGTATTCCCTGCGGTACTAATAGAATAAAATCCTTGTCGAATTATGAAAAGTTCGGACATGTTACAAATATGGGGCACCTATTATATCAATTTAGATAGGGGTATAAACAGATCGGATATCCAGAAAATAGTGAATTCGGATATTCAGATACAGATCCAGATTCGGATAATTTTTTAGTGGATACGGATACGAATATAGCTAGTTTCGAATATGAAACTGGATACGGATCCGGATACGGATAATTTATCCAACATTTTTTTTATTTCGGATATCCGAATTTTTTTAGACACTCAACTAGGCCGAGCGCCCCAGCAGCCTGTTACAATTAATTTTCGGATATTGAGTATTTCTATTCCGACTCTAAGACAACCTTTTGACTTTTGGGTATACAAATAATATATTTTAATATTATTTCCTCATAGCCTCATAGGTCACAGCCTTTCCTACTTTTTTTGTTTTTTTTGTTTTGTTTATCCTATATGGTTAAAAGGAATGCTAAGCTTGTTGGTATATTTTGATGAACAAAATGATATGATTAGTATATATTATTTTATTAACATGATATATGTTTTGTAACTGACGAACTTATGAAAAATATTAAATCTAATTTATGAATAAAAAAAGTTATATTGAGATGTTATTTTTTCCTAGAATGTACATTAGTATTTATTTTTAATTATCCGGATTATAGTGTTATCCATATCCGTATCCATCCAAAATCCGATCTGTATCCGTATCCGTTTAATATCCAATTCGTATCCGTATCCGTATCCGAAACTATCCGTATCCGTATCCGAAAAATTATAACGAATAAGGATACGGTTTGACCACTATCTGATCCATATCCGACCGTTTACACTCCTAAATTTAGAATTAACAGTTTGGATTTAACACGGGTACATGGGATCTGTCTCCACTCAAATATTGGAGTACTACAGTATCTAATGGACGGTCTGGGTTAATTTAAGTTGGACTAAATTCAATCGGGTGACAATAAAAGATCTTCTATAGGAAATCCGTTTTGATATTTGTGTTAGGTTAAAAGAACGGTTCAGATTTAAGTAATATATCCTCAAGTAGTGGCGGAGCCCCTATAGTCCAATATTAGTTATCTGGATTCACATCTGCTGCGATCCAAAATTAATAAATAGTGTTCCTACAATTTCTACTTTTTTAAATTCAGCTGTCTAATTTTTTCTGTGCACGTATTTCGAAACAGCTTATTTTTTGTGCACGAATCTCAAAACAATTCGACAGTTGGATTTGAAAAATCAGAAATTGTAGGAACACTGTTCACAGTGAAGAATCGCAGCAGGTGCGGATCCTAGCTATCTGCCCTATTCTGAATTTTGAAAAAAAAAAAAAAAAATTAACTCATATATAGTATTGGGTTGTTGTTCTATTGTAAACATTTTTGTTCTACTCTTTGAAGTTCGAATTTCCCAACACATTAATTTCTATTTTTTCGCAGCTCCCTCCCCTACAGAGTTGTGGATTTTTTTTATTTTTCTAACGGATATCCATTAGTGATAAGTAATCGCACGAACTAGGATCGCCAATGCAGAAAGAAATGACCAAAAAAATTCAAAACAACGAAAACGAATAAAAACAGCGACAGCGCGGAGCGATTCAAGTGAAGCAAGTGCAATCAGTGACACCAGAGGTCATTCAGGTGGAATGGGAGGTCAGCGGTGCCAATGTGAGTGTGCATTTTAAAAACTTATTTTCAATTAACCCTCATTTTTTTAGTTACTAATTAGTAACTACCAATCTGTTAGTAATTTAAATTCTATTAGTACTTACTTATGTTACTCCAATACTCCATATAGGATCTCATACCGATATCACATAATCCAGATTATATTGGTTGAGACCCAAAGCTCTTAGCCACTATACAAGACTATCTTATATAATATATAATAGTAACTATGGTATTTAATTTATACTTGATTTAAGCCTTTAGTATTTTGAGCAAGTTTTGTTTAAGTTAGATTATGATTAATCTAAATACTATAATTACAATAATATAAATATTATATATAATAGGAGTATTGTATTCTAGATTTTTAAAAATTATCAATTCGCCGCCATATATGTATCGCATATAATATGTTACTCGTTCCCCTATTCATGCGACATAGATACTATCAATCTTTTAATAATGAATTCTCTAATTTAGACTTGAAAATTTAGTATCAGTTTCTTTATTGTTTTATATACGAAAATAATATTATTTATCAGAACTTGTATTATATATTTTGAATAACATTTGTAGTTTTCGAATTTAAAATTTAATATTTTTATGAATTTTGAACTGTTAATATATTTGTTCACACCTGATTCAAATTAGACTATTTTCATGCCATCAGATATATGGGGGATACAAATTTCAGGTAGGGGTGCTCAAACGGTCGGTTTGGTTAAAACTAAAATAAATAAAACTAAACTTTTTCGGTTTTTAAAAATAGAACTGAACCGATTAAATTTATCAACCGACCAAAGTAAATTTCAGTTTATTAGGTTCAAACCGAATTAAATCTTATTAATACCAAAAATGTTGAAATGTTGGGTCAATCTAGCGAAATTGTTGAAATAAGAACAAATTTTAAGAAAATTTCGCACAGCCTAAACAGTAAACAAGAACTTTATCTAAAATTGTAAATAAAAGGCGGGATCGATGTTATCAAATAATCACAAATCATTAATAAAAAGAAGAAACAAAAAACAACGTAGAATATCACGATTCACTTGGCGAAGAAAGAAGATGAGAGAAGCACAGTTCACAAAACCTCCATGAGAGAAGCAATGTTCACATGGCGATTCCTTGTGATTTGCAGAAAACACCTTTGCTTCAGAATCCGAAGGGGAGGAGAGGAATTCACATCCTCCCATGTACCTGAAAAAGGAATCTTTTACAATTAGTGTATCCTCTTCGTTCTTTTTAACTCGACACGAATCTCAAAGCCCAATAATTCTGCCCCTGTGCTAGCCCGAATACCAAACAGACTGAGATTAAATCTCAAACTGTAAAAGTAAGGAGAATCATGTGCAATATCTGGGAGGATATTGATCCGAATTCTGATCCAGTGAAGTAACCCAAAAATTGAGTTTTAAATCGGGACGATTTGATTCGAATTCAAGATTATCCATCCGGAAGTGAAAGGCACACATCTCGAGAGACAAATTCGAGTCCCGAGACAATCACGAGCGACGGATTCAAATCGGACTGTCTCGATTCAAAACCCAAAAATTGGGTTACTTTAGGGGATCCTGACCCTCTGAGAGAGGGGGGAAGGGAATTCGTATCCTCTGCATTAACTCAAAAGAAAATCTTTTGAGTTAATGAATCTCAATCATCCGATTTGTTTTAAAATTCGTACAAAGTAGATCCACACTAATATTGAATACCCCATTTATTATAGGTAGAACTCGGATTGGCATCGTTTAAAATCAGATAGTTGAGATTCATTAACTCAAAATATTCTCTTGAGTTAATGTAGAGGATACGCAGTCGGGGGGGGGGGGGGGGGGGGGGGGTGGCAGAAGTTTGGACTTGAGATTGTTTTTTATCTTAAGAGAGTTGGGGTTCTCTCTCTCGGGAAGGGGGTGGGGGGTGAGAGTTTGGAAGTTGGAATTTAGGGGTTCGCGATTTTGATCTCTTAAAAATTCGGTCGGTTCAATTAGTTTGGTTTTTAAAAAATTTTAATCAAATCAAATTAGAAAAAACAAATAGTACTGGATCTATTTAAATAAAGTAAATGAACCGTCTAGTTAAAAAAATTTCTAATTATGTTAAAAAAACCAAATAAATTGAACTATTTGAACACTCCAAATTCCAAGTACCTGACCTGATCTAAATTCAATACTGACCATGTAAGCAATTAATTTAACACCTCATTTATTGGGCCTGAGTCTAGTTTTCTGTTCAAGTTTCCCTTAGTAAGCTTTCATCTTTAGTTCTGAGTTTTTACACAATAATTTGTTATATGGGCTCAATACATAAGATGGTCCATATATTCTACATATGCCCTCTCTTCTGCATGGAACTCTTTTTTGGTCCTTTTAGAAAGAATAACTGAGATATTGAATTTGGACAAATACAGTAGATAATTCAATTACACATTTAAGTTACCTATGTATTTGAAAGCTAAGAAACAAAAGAACTTCTTGAAATTCTCAAGATTTTCTACTATCAAGATATAAAGTTACTCAACAAAGGGAGAAAAATGCTCGTGTTTTTACCTTTTTCTCATTTATTCAGTCTAACTGCTCGTGTTTTTATGCTTCTATTTTCATTAAAAAAAATATAATTGCATTTGATGAATCCAAAATGATAAATAATCTTAAACTATTATTACTCTTTTTAGTTTGTTTTCTTGAAATTTCACACAATTTATCTTGTTAATTTCTATCTTAAATTTTTTAACATATATTATATTTATTTTTGTCCAAGAACATCCTTAATTGTTTTATTTATAAAATTAATCATTTTTAATACAAAAAATTGCTGGCAACTCAAGCTGCTACTATGTAAAAATGGTCATTGATTTTTGTGTGAATATATATTTTTACTGTAAAGTTGGGAGTCAAGTAGGGGTGCAAACGGATCCGGATTATCTTGTCCGAATCTATATTTGTTTTATCCGGAGTGGATAATTTATGGATCCAAATCCAAATAATTATCCAATATTCGGAATTAATTTAGATACAGATTCGGATAATTTTCTCTACATTATCCTCTACCATAAATAAAACGGATATCCAAATATATCCAAATCCATCCGCCGCAAAAACAATAGCCATTGTACTATAACACGTTTTTATTTCATTAGAGCACGTCGTCTTAATCAAGCCCTGGACATAATTGTTAAGCAATAAAAAAAGATAACCACTATATTATAACACACTTTTGTTTCATTGGAGCACATCTTAACTTCTTAATCAGACACTGTTTTTCTGCTTTTTCTTTACCTCATTTACTCTCTTCTCCATTCATCTCCAATCCGATTTTTTTATATTTCTGATTTTTTATTTCTTATTTCATCACATTTCTTATCTATTATTTTCTAATATAACGAGTCTTGTATCTTTATATTATTTTTGTATTCCTCGTATTTTTACTTCTATATTAAAGTATCCGACAATTATTCATTACGTATCCGTATTCGAATTCGTATTTTGGATTATCCGCTCCGTATTCGTATTTGTTTAAGGTAGATTTGGTTTTATATTTTGATATCCGTTTACTATCCGTATCCTTATTCGTATCCACTCACTGAAATGTGAATATGGTCATATGGATACGGTATTAACATTATCCGCTATGAATTCCGCTCCATCTACACCTCCTAGGGTCAAGCCACCAAACTGGTTTTAATATTCACAAGGAATCTCTCATCCGAGTTTCAAACTTGCAACCTCCCACGTATAAATTTAGGTGAATATATTACTTTTGAAATAAAATGAAATAAAAAAAGTTTACATTTCTTTTAAACTTGAATTTTATATTATTTAAAATAATTGTGATTATTATGGAATAACATAAACACATTATTGCTTCCATACTCAAATAATTTGTTTTTCATCCATCTCAAATGTAAAAATTGCTTAACGAATTGACTCCGCCGACAATGATAGAGGGGATAACAATAGAACGAATAGCTGTTTGCGCATATTTTGATGTCTTTTTAAGGATTTGTCAGGTAAGTGGGCCAAACCACAGTGCTGAAAAAAGATTAAATACAAAATTTAATCATTGATTGCATATCTCTTTAATGTTTTCTTTCTTATCTCATTCATGTTTTCTTCACTTTAAAAATGTGCATGATGCTGTGTTGTCTTATTATGAAAAATGATGTATATTTTGGCGTCGCAATCTGCTGCGATTCTTTACCCATAAACAGTATTCTACTATTTATATTTTTCTAAATCCAACTGTTAAATTGTTTCGAAATTCGTACAAAAAAATCAGTTGTTTTAAAACACGTGCGTAGAAATTATTGGACGGCTGAATTTGGAAAAACAGAAATTTTAGAATTACTGTTCATCCTTTTAGGATTGCAGCAGATGTGAATCCTAAAATACCAGGGTCTAGCGCTGTTACAGTAAAAAAATTTCCCTGTTTTTTGAGATGGAGAGAGAAATTAATCCGTAAAATGGTTTCCTTGTCTTTAAAAGTTTCAAAAGTCAATTAGAAAAGAAGATTGTTTCAAATCACAAGTTATATATAGTTTCCCAAAATATTACTAATTTATGTTTTAATTTGTTGATTTTAAAATTTAAATGTTTGATCTAAATAATTGATCTTGTTCATTTTTTCACAAGAAATGTGTCATCGTAAAACTTTATATAAAATTTTAATTTTATTTTATATTTAATTGATGAAAAAAATAAACTAATTAAGTTAATTATGATAAATTAATTTTAATTCATTTAATTTTTGACACTTTGATATAGTATAAAATAAACTTCAAGAATCACAAAATTTTATGTGGATGCATATTCTGAGAAAATTAAACAATATTAATGTTTGGATCTGATACTTCAATTATAAAGTTTGAAATATAAATGAAAAAAAATAACATAGCAGTTTATTATACAGCAAAACTAGAGTATTAAAAAAAAATTCCTCTGCGAACTACAATTAAAATAAAAGTAAAAAAAAAAAATTATCTCGTTTGCTTTCTTTGGAAAAAAAATAGCATTTTATTTTAAACTGAATATCTTATTAACCACTGAATCCAGAAACATTTCTATGTACAAATTTTTAATAACTCCTAATGAATTTTTTTCTTGAATAAGAAAAAAAGAGTAAAGCTACTACATCATTCGGGCTTCATATTTTAGCCATAAAACTATATGTTAATTCATGATATATATACATAAAGTTTATAAATTGAGCTAGAATTTCCTTTTTTAAATATATCAAATATACTTGTACACATTACAATTAAAACACCAAATTGTCCTTAAATTTTTTTTAGCATCTTAATTATTCATTCAACAAGAGCATGCTGCCTTTTGCAACACAAGAACAAGAATTAATAATATTTTCCATTAGTTGTTTGATGTAAAATATTAATGCAAGAAGTAGATTGTTACAACTTCATTCTCAACGTCGCCTCAAAATATATATTTGTTCCTTTTTATGTTCAACGTGGTACCTTGAGATTTTACATCAGTGAAGAATTAGGTCAGATGTCAGCATTTATGCAAATATTTTACCAACCCATACATTATACGAGCTGTCATTGAATGACACATCTTGATCGATGCCCATAAATATGGAATCAACGAAAAGGAATCAAAGTCTTTTTTAAACAATTGGAGCCCACTTAATTAGACACTTCACACTTGTGTGTACTTCGTTAATACTTCCTTAATTTAAGTACCATTATGAACAAGCTAAGTATCTACTCGATCGGTTATTAATTATATATGTGTCAAGGTTTATTATCATCTATTTGCTTTAATTTGTCTGTGCATGCATCTATCCCTACCTTTTGATGTTACTCTCTAATTAAGGAAGAAGAAGAAGAAAATAAATATAACAAATAGTAAATATGTTAAGTATGCAATATGCAACTATTGTTGGAAATTATTTATATAATTTTCTTAATGAAGACTTGTTAATTAATATAATCTTGCAATTAAATTCTTAAAAATCAAATTAAATAAATTCTAAGGACAGTTGAGTGCCCTCACGTGCGGGTGCGTATCCTCTGAGATATCTCAATTTTTGCGTGACCGACGTGTCTGGTGTCTATTTGAGAGAACGTAGGGGGCAATATTATTTGAGCTTTGGGATTCGTGCAGAACATAGTTGAACGATTGAGATATTCCAAAAGGTCACGCAAAGTTTGAGATATCTCAGAGGATGCGAATTCCTCACGTGCACCTGCTTATCCGTCTCTAAATTTACATTCCAAAACAATGTCTTGTGTATCTCCTCATCGGCTACACAGTCGTGAAACCGATGACAATTCTTTTAAAAAAAAAAAAAATTGATGCCATATAACAAATTTCTCAACTAAATTTTAGTATTCTTTTAAAATGGGAAAGATAAATATTGTAATTGTCTCCTAATGTTCTTTTGTTGAAAATTAAGGAGGAAATGAAAAGGGGTGTCAAAGACATTTACTTAAAAACGAATGGTCTAATTTTTGTCTCACTATCTTTTTTTTGTTTATGGTTAATAATTTTAAATGTCTATTAACAATTTTCATTGATAATTATTATCTCACTGTCGTCTCTCTTTTTTAATATAAAGAAAGAAGATTGCATATATTTTTTTTCCTTTAATTTACTTCAAAAAGGGGTTGTATTCAAATTGGATCCACCGGAATACATCTTTTGCTTGGTATATATGATCAATCAAATTTCAAGAGATTAATTAGTTGGAAAAATCACTCTATTAACATTCTTTCATTGAAAATCTTTTTTTTTTTTTTTGCTTGGTACTAGATTTACTTTGATCTATGTTTTTATAGCTACATACATATATAGTTAGATAGTTACCTGCTCCTAAATCGAAACATAGTAACAAGATCCGCAAATTATTCGCGAATAATTTATTTTTGTGGTGATGCCGAACCGAACGCCGAATTATTTGGTTGACCGAACTTTGACCGAATTTTATGAATTTTTCTCAAATTTTTCTCAGAATTTTTTTTCTCCCTTACAAGACTGAGATCTCTAATCCAAATAATACCGAATCATTTCCGAATTATACCCAAATTATCTCCAAATCACAAATTTTTGACCTCGCCGAACCGAACTCAAATAATTCATTTGTCACTATGAATAGAAATTAAAAAAAAAAAAAAAATTGTAGTTCGTCTCAGCAGGCTATACAAAAGTGCATTACAGAAGAACAAGAATAAAAAAAAAGACGTGTAGGGAATATCTTTCAATCAAACGAGGGATAAGTAATAAGGTACTTTTCTAAAAGAAAATAATTATTCCGAGTCATGAGTTGGTGAGACAAGATTAGTACGAAACTATGTTTATTTATGCTCTCCTTTTCGGATAATTATTCATGATATCCTCATCAGCTCATATGACATGGAAAAAATGTATACATTTATTTCCAAGTAGAAGTTAACAGCTTGACATAGGCATCTCTCCAGTCCAAAAGCAATGGAGAACAGATAAAAAAAGAAATTGAAGGTTAACAAACTTGATCAGGAGGTTTATGGTGCCATTTGTCTCCGGATGCCATTAAATCTCAATCATTAATAAAATATAAATCTAAGGCCATATTTTATTCCTTTTTAATTTATTTTTATCTCAGTTATCATTTTCTACATTTAAATCAGAAATGCTGCAATGTGTGTACAATTGTGCACAGTGACGTACTTAGAATATATTTGAGTCAGAGAAAATTGAAATAAAATATTAAAATTACTGACAAGTTATATTTTTTCATATAAAAAGGATACACATACTTTCTAAATTAGAATAAAAAATATGGGTTGTTATTGGAGAATTAGACAAACTGAAAATCAGAGTAGAGAAACAATTAAATAGTATATTGATAAAAGAATTTTTTTAATTCAAACATAGACAACTATACATTAGCTCAGCATCTGATTGTGCATGTATATACAAGCAAATGCACCGGTTTTAGGAAAAAGATATTGACGGAGCTAATTTATCTTTATACAATAGATTAATCATATATGCTACATTATTTTATTTCTATTCTTGTGCATTAAGAGACATTTGGATGAATCAAGTAATAAAGCAAGTATAGAATTAATCTCAAAATTGATAATAATAGTTAATTCAACATTTTGTTATGTTAGTAAAATAGTGAGAAAACTCACAAAATACAAACAAAAAATACTCCATATTTGCTAATTTAAATGCACCTAAACATAAAATAGTAGCTCAAAATAGTACTAATTCAGATTAGTGACTATTCTTTATCCATCATCCTAATAAGTAAAATGAAAATAGATCTGTCAATATCTGTACCTAACGGATTCCTACTGAACCAACTTTTAGGCTCCATAAATGAGCCCAGTCTAACACAAAGATGAGTCGGTGCCTTGGCCGACTAAAGCCAGATTTCTGTATTACGTGGCCTGTTATATTTTCCTGTCAATTTTTTTGTCGGTTTAGAATTTTCTAATTCTGCTCCTCTTAATTGAATTCTTTTTAATCAGAGCTACCACATTTCGTTTTCAGTTTTAGCTGCTCAATGTTCTAGATCTTTCACGCTTTTTTTTTTTTTCTTTTTTCCCTTTTGCACATTGACTCAAACATGTAGCGAGTCAATAACAAATTGATTTAATCTGTGTACATAGAGACTTAATAACAATGTTTGATGGCCAATTCCTTTGTGATTGTGTAGAGTTCAATCGAATTTCAATTGTCAAATATTACCGAAATTTCTATTAATATACAAAAGAAATAATAAATTTAATAATCTATACAATGTTCGGATGAAATTCAAAATCTATCGAAACTGATGATATTGTCATCGGTTTCAGAAGCTAGAACCGATGACAAAGTCATTGATTTCAGAAGCTAGAACCGATGACATTGTCATCGGTTTCAGCCTCAAAATTCAATTCCAGGAGCTAACTTTGCATAATATATTTATGCACACTTTTTTATGCAAAATGCACACTTTTTTATGCGAGAATTATATCAGATTAAAACAACGAACGACTCAGATTAAAACACTTTTTGAGTAATGATTACAATGTTTCGAAAAGTTTTCTTAAATTTTTATTTTTTCAAAAATAGAAAGACCATAATATTTTTTGTATTTACCTAGAAATGACTTTTGAACCGGGATCAATAATTAAGATTCAAAGTATTTTTTTTTCCAATAACACACAAAGAAATATTTTAATTTTTCTTACAGCCGCGAAAAATCCGATCTGAAAAATATTGATCCGGATTATTTGTTTAAGTCTTTCTAATAAATCAAATTATATGCTATTTTATCTAATTTAAAAAAAATATAAAAATATTTCTAATATTTTAATACAATAATTAAATGAGAAATTATTTTAAATTCAAATTGGATGAATTGGAAGGCTCAAACCGATGACATTGTCATCGGTTCTAGCTTCTGAAACTGATGACAGTATCATCGGTTTCGGTAGATTTCGAATTTAATCAGAACATTGTATAGATTGTTAAATTTATTAGTTCTTTTGTATATTAATTAATTTATACACCAGCCTCCCAATTTAATTACTTTATATTCCGCCCCTGCATAATTGTTTTTAGATGAATTGAACTACAATCTACTATGTACAAATTCTTCCAATCGGCTTGTCCCTGCATATATAACACGACCGACCAAAGCTTACTTACATTTCAAAAAGGAGCTCTTCATGTGTTTTCCTTGCATGTGTGACATACTCCCAGTGATACGCAACGCTACATGACAATTAATACTCTCCGGTGAACAGAGATCCGCGTATAGTTATTGCTCCAAACCAACAACTATATATAGATGACATAATTAAGCAAATAAAAAAAACGTGTTTATTTGAGTCCGAAATAACAATTATATTAAATTGAATATCTAGAATTAATTGTGAAAATTTATATATATCTACATTTGCTAATATAATTTGAATGAATTGCAACACCCAGGTCAAATTAATATAAAGCAAATTATATATACAATAGCTAGCTGTATTAATTACACCCTTTAAAAAAAAATTGCCGCCCTTTAAGTGACAATCTCTTCTCAAAGCTTTTGCGGTGACATTCAAATTTTAAATGACATTCATAAATGGTTTCCAAATAACGGAATATTTGGGTATGATCGTTTTTTTTTTTTAATAGACAACATGGATGGAAGTAGTGTTGAATATATAGCTATCGCTTGTGTTTGTTTTAAATCTTGTTCGAATTTGATTCTCTCAATTTAAATTACTCGAGCTCGAATCAAAATGATTTTGATGAACTCGATCTAGCTCGACTAAAAGTAGTTCAATATGTATTTTTTTTTTTGGGAAAATTGGTTATTTGCTACTCCAAAACCTTCAAATCTGAATAATGCTATCACAAAACTATAAATCTAAAAAATACCACTCTAAACTTAGTTAATTCTTAAATTTGCCACAAATACACAATTTTTATACATTTTTTATTAAAATTTAACTGTAAAATACAGTTTTGAAATATGTATAATGAGGGGTATGAAGGGTATATAGGGAAATACATAAATATGTATCTCAAAACTGTATTTTTCAGTTAATTTTTAATAAAAAAAAGTATAAAAAATGTGTATTTGTGACAAATTTAAGAATTAACTAAGTTTATAGTGGTATTTTTCAGATTTATAGTTTTGTGATAGTATTTTTCAGATTTAAAGGTTTTAGAGTGGCAATTAACCAATTTTTCCTTTTTTTTTTTTAATTTGAAGCTTCGAGCCATTATATATCATGAGACTTAGTTATTTGATGCAAATATTTTTACTTTATTTTATTATAAACCAAATTAATATTAGTAATGAAATAAATTAATCTAAAGAAATAAATATTAGTTATAACACTTCATTTTTTTCAAGATAATAAAACTAACAACCAAATAATTGCAAGTATAATACTCAAACTTAATTCGAGTTAAAATTAGGTTGAGCACAATAATTAAATTGATGTTTAGCTCAAACTCGATTGACATAATTCAACTTATAATTAAATTAGACAAAATTAAAATCAGTTTGCTTGGATTGACTTCCTCATTCATAGATATTGAAGTTGCAACATATCTGAAAAAAAAAAAGTACAAGATTAATACAGTCTGTTAGGGATCCGAATCTGCTGCGATTCTTTACCCCATGGACAGTATCTTACAATTTCTGTTTTTTCAAATCCAACTATTAAATTGTTTCGAGTTTCGTGTAAAAAAATAGCAGTTATTGTTTTGAGATACATGTATAGAAATTATTAGATGGCTAGTTTTGAAAAAATAGAAATTTTAAAATTACTGTTCATTCTTTTAAGATGACAGCAGATGTGAATCATATAGTAGAAGCAGATCTAGGACCCATGTGCTACGCAATTACGATGCAAAACTGTACACCAGTCTTTGCATGTTGCATGCCCATGATATATCGTATATATATCCATCAATGGTACCTATTTAATTATAAAATCATGCATGTGAAATAAACAACCTCATGAAACCGGGTGGGACTTGGGCTCTGTCTACGATAAGTTTATGCCCTGCAAGTGGTGCCGCTGCAATTATTAACTAGGACATATATGTACATGCAGCAGTTCATGATTTCTGAGACAAACTCATTGTTTTAATTAGTACGAATATATAGATTTATAAAAATGATAACCATAATTAAAGTTATTGGTCCATACTAATTTAAGAAAACAAAAAATATGAGAAAAAGACTTATCTGCCAACTCAGTTTTTTATGTACACACATATTAATTATTATAAGAGTTCGCCAAAACATATTGTGTGTGATATTAATTATTTCAAATGTTTTTTTAAAGAAAAAAATATTTGAAATAATTAAATACTACACACAATATGTAATTAAAAGTCATTGGTCCAACCAAGTTGATAATTAAGTTCAAATGTTGTGCTAAATATAATAGTACATAGCTCAATTATTTAAGTTTGAACTTAGCTTCAACGTAGTTTGCAAATAGTACATGTTTAGTTTATTTATAACTAGACTCCCTAATACTAAGGTAAACATTTTTATGTTTAAAATAACAGTCAAATGATACTGTTAGGGAATCCAAGTTAGACTTTGCATCTTAATTAGTTTAAGTACGTAGTATCAAGTAATTAATGAGCTATATAAAATATTTAGAAAATCAATGAGAATCTCAAACATGATGATCTGTTAATGCAAAATTTGACTATGAATTAGATTCGGACTTTAGTCAACTTCCAATTAACTATGTCACATTTCTCGCCATACATAATTAACTAGCTCAGAAAGCATCTTCTCGTTATTTTTATTAATTCTAATTTGAGATGCTTCGGCAGTTTGATTTCATTTGAAAAAAAAAAAATTAATAAAGTCTGGAATTAATTTGTTAATATAGCAAAACAAGGCATATTATAACAAAAGTCACTTAACAATTAAATGACAGACAAGAGAGGAATGGACTGCATTAATTTGGTGGTCCTTAATTAATTAGTACATTAAATGCGAGGCAACAAGTGCCTTATTATTTTTGTTTCTTCATCTCGATACCTCGTCACATGTACCCACGGAACACATCAGAATATCGGGACAGCAGTGTCCCTATATATCGATCAAATTAAATACCAAAAAAGGAAGTTACATCAAAGATATATTTCACAATTATTTCCTTCTTTGATTCTAATTTTGATAGGAAGTATTTGGAAATTCAATCGCCAATCTTAAGTATATATAATTAAACTGTGTGTGTGTGGTTGGGGGGGTGGGGCGATGAGCATCAGATCAAATTCAGTCCAATACACTGTCGGAGCCATTCGGTAAGGCTCCGACCGGACATGAGACCGCCCTCGATTCCTTAAATTAGTTCAGTTGGATTAGTTCAAGTGCATCTGAATCCTTGTTATATTTCCCCGTCAAAATATCTAAAAATAGTTTTTATTTTTATTTTTTAACTGTTGTATATGTTAAAACTATTTTACCACATATCACAATTATCATAGAGAATATAATTAATGATATTTATATGATTCCTTATTGGAAACAAGTGGCTATGTCTGTTCAAGGAAAAAAAACCAAAAAACCAAAAGAAAAAGTGGAACAGCAAACAAATTATTTGTCAGGTCTAACAGAACTTAGCTATCATACAACATCCAACAAGAAGATGCCATCGTAATCTCACTAATCAACAGTGGAGTAAAAAAAGGAAAAGAAAAAAAGGAGAAAGCATCTTCCAAAAGTAAAAGTAAGAGTAAAGTAGAGAATAGCAAGAGTGAAGCTAGTTGGTACAAGCTTAATTAATTAATTGATTTAGGAACAATATTATTGTTTTGAAAGAGACAACACTATATGAAACAAATTAACTATTAGCTACTACAACCAACCATGCCTCAGGCCCTTAAATTCATCTGTGGTAGAACAAGGCATACTACCCCAGATGGATGTTTCCATTCTACATCCAAAGAGAAAACAAAGAGATACATATATAATTACTTATCATTGAGGCCCTCCAACTAATTATAAATAACCATGAAGTACCTCAATGACCAGATCCATGGCCAACTATAGACAGAAGAGCATTCTTCATTACGACAACTGAGTTGTAACTCCTGACTCTGCCAGCCGGGCCATGTCGTCCACCAAAGCATAGAGTTGAGGTCGGTGACCCATCATCTGAATCGTAATCATCCCTATAACCGAAGAAAAATATAACACAAATGAAACTGATAAGATTTAATTTATATGGTACTAATCTTTCGCTTTAGATACAAAATTTTAAGTTAACAAAACAAAGAGACATGACAAATGTTGAGGACGGTGTTCCATTTCGAAAAATAAACAACTTGTCATCGTAGTTTCTATATACCCTAGAAATGTGGTAAAGACGATGTTCAAACTTAAACATTGCATGTCGATACGTACGATTTAGATGCATATTAGAAAAATATTTACCCTCTTGAAGAAAATGAAGATCGTGGGCTCGACAGTCTGGTACGCCTGCATTGTGGACCCACTGAAGCTGGAGAAAAAGAAGGATTCGATGACGTAGACGAAGCAGATGACGAAGAAGTAGAAGAAATTGAAGAATGGCTCTGGCTCTTCTTAAGGGAGAGTTTTGGCAGTATAGTGGTGATTAAATTGGGCCTACTTGTGGACCTTTTGGGGGTTTTGTTAGATTTTAGGTTGGAGAAGTATGAAGGAGGAGGTGTCAAGGGAGGCAGTGTGGCGTCGTAGATGGGATGTTTCGGGGTACCCGGTTGCGACTCCCAGAGGAATGGCACCGCACTAGACGCACCGCCATAATAAACCCTAAAAGAAGGGTTGGCTACGGAGCTCTCCTTTGTGAGGAGCCTTGAGTAGAATTTATCTTCTTTGCTTATATGAAGAGACCTGTTCTCTGAGTTTGTAGGCGGCATTTTTGAAAGGAGGAGAAAGATACAATGGAGAAGAGAATTACAAGAGGCTTTTGTTGTGTGTGTTTATGTGTGTGTAGATTAGGAGAAAGAAGATTAGTGTGAGATCTTGTAGAGGGAGGTGAAGGGAATAAAGCAGTATAACGAAAATAATTTGGGGTCCCCTAGGCTTTATAAATGGAGCAAAATGAGGCGGTTAGTTTTAGTTAAGTTTTATTGGTTTACTTTTCTTTTTTTTTTCCTATAGCCTGTTAGTAGGGGTGAAAACGGATCGGATACTGTTCAGATAGTGGTAAAATTATATTTGTATCCATTTTTTTTTTCCGGATACGGATACAGATACGAATCGGAATGGATATTTATTAAAAAATATTATTAAATATTATTAAAAATGCCAATATTCATAATATTTACAATTAATAATGGTGAATGACATAATTTTTTCATAATATATATTAAATTATATGGTATATATCTACTATTCGGATACGGATAATTAAAATTCAAAACCATATTCGTATCCGTATCCGCACGTATATTCGGATATCGGATATCTGCATTTAATTTTTGAATATGGATCCGGATACGGTCGGATAATATCCGACCCGTTTTCACCCCTACCTGTTAGAGTGTTAATTAGGGTTCTGAAATGAGCAAGAGATTTTGTGGATTAATTAATTTAGATAGTGGATTTTTACTAAGCCGGGAAATAAGGTGATCTGGATTTGCGCGACCGGGTAATTAGGATATAATATAGGGAGATTTTACAATTATTGAAAGATTAAAAGATTTAATAACATCAATTGTGCATTGGGTTTCCAAGATTAGATGGGTAAGTATCCGATCTGATTATGGATATATTATTATATTTCTGATGAGATATAGTACCTTTTGTTTTGATTTTTTCCATCATTTCAAACTTTTTTTTATTTACTAAATTCAATAATATGATAATTAACATAATTTCATTGATCATCACGTGCTTTAAATACTGTGTGAAAAAATATGCTAACATGTTGAGAAAAGAACACATTTCATATATTGTTAAAAGAAACTATTAATTGATTTTCATTTTGATAAAATTTACAATAGCGTGAAAAATATATAGTACATTAAATATATTATCTTGATCAAGAGCGTACATGCATGTTTCGGGTAATTAAGTTGTAAATTGTAAATTAAGATATATTAATTAATACATAGGAAGTTACTGATAAATTAAAAATATTAATTAGGGATAATGACTGCCACTAGCTAGCTGGGATTTGTTGATGTTTGCAAAACTCAATTTGCAAATGAGACAGACTATGAGACAAACCAACTCTTTGCATTAGACGAAATAATTGCTAATATAGTTAATGATTATTCACTTCTTCCAAAATTAGTTACTTGCCTTGTTGGCCAAAACATTACATACACGGAGCGATACGAATTCATATTCGAATCCGTTTTATTATTGTTCAGATACATATTAAATATTAGACAGACACACACACACACATATATATATATGGTGGATTGGATCGGATATTTATTATAAAATATTAAAGTTTATAATATCTATCTAATTATAATAGTCAATAACATAATTTTTTTTATGAGTGAGCCTATGGTACTATGCATAGCACGGATAGGTCCGTACTACGGTTCAATATCTTCATTTTTAAAATTCTAACGGTCGATCCGAACCGTTTAACATGATTTTCATATGAATATATACTTGCTGGCCAAATTTTACATTTTTTAGAATTTTTTTACTATTTTTTTAGATAGGCAGAAAATCACTGTTTTTGGATGGTCAAGAATTGTCAGATCAAGTGATTTTCTACCTATCTAAAAAAATAGTAAATTTTTTTTTTTAAAATATAAAATTTGGTCAGCAAGTACATATTCATATGGAAAACATGTTGAATGGTTTGGATCGACCGTTAGAATTTTGAAAATAAAGATATTGAACCGTAGTACGGACCCATCCGTGCTATGCATAGTACGATAGGCTCACTTTTCTTTTATAATATATATTAAAATATACAGTATACACAATATACATCTACTGTTTGAATATGAATAATTAAAATTTAAAATCATATTAGTATTCATATTGGCATGAATGTTAGGATATTAATTGAATATTCTTATTTAATTTTCGAATACGGATTGAATACGAATCGGATATTTTCTGCTCTGTTTTAACACATTCCTTATATCTTGATTGCATATACAAAGCATCAATATGTCAAAAGAGAGTACAGTTGCACAGAGGTATATTAATTAGACGTGTATCCTCTAGATTAAATAAAAAATAGTATCTATTCGATCGAGATAGCGCATAATTAGTATTATTTGTACTTCAAAATTCATACAAAGTTAAAATCTATCTCCCTCTACATAACAGCGCCTATATACGTAGTAATACATAGGATACGAATTCGAGGTACATTTGAGTTTGGTAACCGCTTTTGAGGGTTTTTAATTTGGAGTTCCCTATGAAGCATTTTTTAGGGTAGAGGAAGCTGTACATTAATTAATTTCATTTTAATGCTAAGTGTCCCTGTTTTATTGATTGTTCACAGTTCCATAGGAGTATCGTCACATGGTTAGATAAGATCAAATGAGACTATTAAATGAGATAGCCTGTTTTTAGGGGGGAGCCTTCTTACATGTTTTGTTGGGGTTGAATGTCGTAACAAAATAATAATAATAATAATAATAATAAATAAATAAATAAGCTATATATAGAAACTTATTAATTAAGGAGCTGAATTAATTGCTCTCAAACTATTATGTAATTCACCTGCGGTACTATTGCCGTGCATACGTACGTATATAATACATGTGCTGGTGACTTAACATTACTGCATGCCATACTATTTTTGCATATATAATCTCATATTATATAATAGTTACCTTGTACCTCTGAATTGACATGAATTGAATTGTTGAAACATATTATAGATGTTTGCTAAATTGACAAGAATCTCTAGTGATGATGTTTATTATTAGCTTGTCATAAAATTTTAAGTTTTGAATTTAAATAAAGTTTGATACTTACATATTTTACTATTTGAAATTACCGGATTTGATCACACTAATAACATATATCATTAATAATACATCACTTGAAATTCATGTTACTTAATTCGATATATAATTTTCAGACGATATATTTTCTCCCTTGCCTAGAATATAATGTATATGGTGCATTATTATGAATCGGAAACAATGCACCCATAGATTTGATGGGCATATGAATGTGTTCGAATTCAATACAGCGCTGCACGTACGGCGCGGCACTAAAATTGTGTTATATCTATGTTGTATGGATACAGATATAGGTATCGACGTATCGTATCAGATACGATACGGATACAGTGATACGGCAATTTTGAAAAATCTAGAATACGATACCGCTATTATATATATTATTTTTTATTATTTTAATTATGAGGAGGAATCAAGTTTCAACAAATTTGAGTTACAACAAAGTTCATTACAACAACGGTTTTTTTCATTTTCAAAGTCCAAAATGTCAATCCAAACCATTCAACATGATTATCTAAATAAAATGTGCTTCCAGATCAAATTTTACATTTTTTTGAATTTTTTTACTATTTATTAAGTATTTTATAAAAACTAGTCAAATTCATACCATTGAATTTTGTATCCATCTTAATAAATAGTAAAAAAATTCAAAAAAAAAACATAAAATTTGATCTGGAAGCACATTTTATTTAGATAATCATGTTAAACGGTTTGGATCGACGATTTGGACTTTGAAAATGAAAAAAACCGTTATTGTAACTTTGTTGTAACTCAAATTTGTTGTAACTTGATCCCTCCTCTTTAATTATATTAATTATTAAATACTTATATTATACCATTGTTACATATTTTAGCTACAAAGACTTGTGTAGTGTAGTGGTAGATGCTTTGGTTGCCAACTAACAAGCTCATGGTACACCTAATTAGGCACGAGGTGTAGGGCGCAGTTCACGGAATTTTATCTTGTACACAAGTATTTGTGACGCATCCGGAAGTATCTAGGAATATTCGTGGCATATCAGTGGAGTATCGGAGGTGTATAAGATACGCCACATATGCTGATACGCTAACTGGCGTATCGGACACGTATTGGGGCCGTATCAGATGCGTATTCGTATTCGATACACACTCGATACGGGTACGGAACCCAAGGTGGAGTATCGGTAACATATATAGTGTTCTATAAATATTATAATTTGTAAAGGCTCCTTTTCCAAATTTAGACTAGTATGCATGAATCTGGAAACAAATATTACCGTTCCTAATATTTTGTTAGTTAGAACGCAAGTGCGTAGAATAATCACAAATTAAGACTAAAAGCACATCTGTTCAGGTAGCAGCTGAAAGGTGGAGGGGGCATTGCTTCATGCTTGCATGCGTATAAATCTTGAATTACACTCCAAATCGGGCTAATTGCTTTGTACATTAGAAAGCCTAAAATTGACTAAACAAAGCAAAAAAGTTGCTCAGGTGCAAGCAAAGGGCCGTTGCTTTTCGTACAGAAGTTATTAATTGATCAAGATAGTGTCTTCAGTTGGCAGTTGCTCATCTCAAATTTATTCCATGAACACAAGGGGACCCATATGTTAATTATTTTGTTCGATGAGTAGTTGAGTACATATATATTGACCGTCAAAAATGAAACATATATAGAATAAAGGTTAATTAAGAATTTAATGGAATGGTTATATATTAGAAAGATATCGCATAACAACAAATTAAGATTCTAACTTTACAATTTGGTCTAATAAAATTCTATATTGACCGTCAAAATGAAAGATAGATTAAAGGTTAATAAGAACCTAATTAATGGGATGGTTATTAGAAAGATATCGCATAACTACAAAGATTATAACTTTACAATTTGGTCATGTAGTAAGATTATATCATGACCGTCAAAATGAAAGATATATATTAAAGGTTAATTAAGAACCTACCTAATGGGATGGCGATATTGTACAATTATAAGATTATAGCTTTGCAATTTGGTCAGTAACAAAATTATACATTGACTGACCAAATGAAATTAATATAAAAAGAATTGGCACAAAATAAAATCGCTCTTTAATCTAGCATTAATTAAAGGGCAACATCGATCATCTGTATGTAAAATCGGGATTCAACATGTGGATGAAATTAATTTAAATTTATGAACATTAAATAAAGGTTAAAAAAAATTTAAAAATTGGTACCACTGTCTTTAAATATATAAAAAAACATTTTTTTTACAAAGGTCCAAATTGCGGATGAATATTAACTATGAGGATGGATCCACTTACACTATTTTTTGTGACACCAAATTACACCATTTATTTTTAAAGTTTTCAAAATCCAAATAGTTGATCCAAACACTCAACATGATTTCCATATTAAAATGTGCTTGGAGACCAGATTTTATATTTTTGGAAATTTTTTTACTATTTATTAAGTACTTTACAAAATCATTGTTTTCAGACTATTGAATTTTTGCACTTATCTTATTAAATAGTAAAAAAAATTCAAAAAATGTAAAATTTGATCTACAAACACATTTTAATATATTTATCATGTTGAACAGTTTAGATCGACTGTTTGAACTTTAAAAATGTAAAAAATGTAGAGTGTAATTTAGTGTCACCAAAAATGGTGTAATTAAGTGGATCCCTCCTCTGTTATCTATTAACTATAGCATATTTTATGTCGAAGTTATATATCAACAATTAAGAGGAGCCCAGATGTGCAATCAGACGATCTATCACCTATTAAATTTTACTAAGATGGGGTCGGATTGTATCCGTTTTTACTATCAGAATCCACGCTCATAAATTATTGGTTGGAATAATAAAAAAAAGCAACCAGTATCCAATCAAACCATTTCTGTACTCGCAAATTTTTAGATCAAGTTTATCAGTGTAGTCAAATTAGTCAAATTGATCTATCGGATTGCTATACTGAGTAGAACTAGGATGTTGCTAAGTACATCAATTTTTTCTTTTATTTTAGAACTCAATTTTAAAATTTAGTCAATTGGTTTCAAACGACGAATCTAAACTGTTAAAATCTTTCCACCTTACGAATGATGCGGCTACATGCAAAAAAATTAAAATTTAAAATTAATTTTGTATAGAGTTAAGTGGTCAGAAAACGTCCAAAAAACGAATGCATTAAAATTAATTTATAAGCCTTTTAATTTTGACTACTTGACTTTATACTAAATTAAGTCAAAACTTTAAAATTTTCACATGTAGGCACATCACCCGTAAGTTAAAAGGATTTCAACAATTTTGATTCATCGTTTGAAGCTAACCTGATAGATTTTTAAGTTGAGTTCACAAAGAAACTTGGTGAACTTAGGAACACCCTAGTTCTGACTTTTACTCTTGCTATACTATTGTTTAACTAAAGAAGGGTCCACATGCACCATCATTTTGTGCTCCAATATGCTCCATATCTTTTATCCCCATTTTCATAGTCTGAACAGTCGATCCGAACCGCTCAACATGATCTTTATAATATAATATGTTTGGAGACAAAATTTTATATTATTTATAATTTTTTTACTATTTTTTACATAGGTACAATATCACTTTATCGGATGGTCCAGAATATCCTTAAAACAATAATTGTGTACCTATATAAAAATAAATAAATAAATTATAAAAAAATATTAAATTTGATCTCCAAGCATATTTTATTATGAAGATCATATTGAGCGGTTCGGATCATCTATTCGGACTTTGAAAATGAAGATAAAAAAAAAATATAGAGCATATTGGAGCACAAAAATAATAGTGCATTTGAAACCTCCTCATTTAACTAATCTATTTGCCATAGAAATTAACAGAGAACTAAATATGTTCTTAGAATGGGACAGATTAAGTACATCCTCGCTATGATTTACTTAATAAATAATGTATTTTCTAGCGTCTGTATATAGAGAAAATAGGAAATTGTAAACTAATTTTCTTGAGTCAGACTAAGACGAGTATCATAATCTGGAAATTGGGGGAAATTCACGCAAAAAAAGTTTTAAGATTCAATTGAATTAAGTGTAAGTTTATGAATTTTTTATGGGGACACTAGCTGCAACATTTTTCCGCACTAAATATATATAAATTTTTTTGAAAGTTAGTGACTTTAAGTGTCAGCTAATAATTTCATTAATGATAAAAAAAAATAAACTTATAACGAGTTAAATGATTTTCCAATACAAAATTTAAATTTTTATTCTCACAAAATTCTCCAAATTACTCTAAATATATACAAATTTTGACGCAGATTAAACTATTCTGAGCAGACATCAGACATTTGGTTCCATCTCAATAGACTGTACCCAATCCCTTAAGCAGTTACGCTGACACTTTTTCACCTGTAAATGGCGCATTAACCAGACCAAGTAAAAATCTTTACTCACCACAGATCAGCATTAATTTTCAGATCTTTAACAGTTGAGCTAAGAGTATTGCTAAATAGCCGGACGGCTGATTCAGTAGTTCTAAAAAAAAAAAAAAAAAAAGAGTTGCCAAGAGGAATTCGAATCACCTAAGGTAACAGAATCTTTCTGTTTGGATCCAAACCGTCCAAACAGAATCTACACTAATATTAAAGGGCTCCACGCATTTCACTTCGGGCCTAGTTCCGATCGGACGGTCTAAATATAAACATAAATATTCTATTACCTCAGAGGATATGGATTATTGCCAAGAGACCGTGTGGACTGTGGAGTCCTTGTAGTTGCCTCATGACCAATCATGTGTGATAAGAAAAAGAAAAAAAAAAAAGGTAATTATACTGTACATCAGTACTTGTCCTTTACTCCTTTTTCCTTGCCATCTATTCCCGCACATGTTCATGATTTATTGATAGGTTAAATGTTGGCATGCGCAAGATACCAGACACGAAATAAAGGACGAAAATTGAATAACAGATGGTGCAAAAAAAACCATACATATTATTGCAGTCTTTAATAACAATTAAGTAATTTAAAACAAACCTTCGGAACTCCAGTTAATTAATATCGCTATTAGTGGGAGCCTTATTCTAATAAACAAATTAAAAATGGCAAGGTAGAATAATGTACTTTGCAATACAATGGATAAGTCAGTGTTTTTGTTTTAATCTTCTTTTTTTTAAATTGAAATGACTGCTTCGTGCTTTCCATACAATCTACATATTGCAACTTGTAGTAATTAACCGAATTTTTGTAAAAACATTTTAGTATGTTTTATATAAGGAATAATATAGAAAAAAAAAAGTTACAAAATTGGAAGAGTAGTCTTCTTTCTATAAGATAGAGAACTTTGTTAAATTCAGTTTTATTAGCAGTCCCTCTCTATTTTCTTTCAGTATATAAAATACCTGTGGGGTTAATTAACAAAATAGATCAAATACGACGTAAATTTATTATGATAGGGGACTATCATAGATAAGAAAAAAAATATGCACTGATAAAGTGACAAAGTGCATGCATAGTTAAAGAATTTGGTAGCTTAGGAATTCTGAATCTCAAACAAACGAACATTGCATTGCTTACAAAATGGTGATGAAAATTACAAGACTCATCTTATACTAGTGCTTGGAAACATATGCTTATAAATAAATATATTAGTTATAATGCTACACACAAACCTGAATTTTGGTCTATAATATCATTTTTATATCAGTTGGGTAAAACTAGTGTAGCATATGAACTTGGTTTACATACTAATATCCTTGTTTGATATGATATTTGGTACCAAAATTGCTTTATGGCATCCAAATTTCCCTTCTTGTTTGTTATATGTACTAACCCTAATATAACATTACAAACTGTGATTAACACTCAAGGAGAGGCATTTACTTTTTGTAGAGCATTACATGTTATATATCGAATGGCTAGAGTTATTAGAGTTCATAAGTCACTTATCTTTTTACTCATTTAGAAGACAAACTTAGCTAGCGATGGGTTCCTTCAGAGAGATTTACAGTAAAGTCCTTATACAAATTTCTAAATTTCAGTGGCACCAAACCAAAAAAATATGCCATACTATGATGAATAGTCCCAATTCCTCTTAAGATAAGAGTCTTTATGTAGTTAGCTCATAAAAATAAGATATTAGCAATTGGCAATTTGAGTAAAAAATGGTGGAATGATAATGTTACTTGTTAATTCTGTAATCAACCAGAGAGTGTTAACCATTTATTTGTTATTTGTGCATTTACAAAACAAATCTGGTTTTATATGGGTTCTTGTTAGAATGTCTGTTTGGAATAGCATAGATTCTCATATATCATTAAGTTTGCTACAAAACAAATCTGGTTTTATATGGGTTCTTGTTAGAATGTCTGTTTGGAATAGCATAGATTCTCATATATCATTAAGTTTGCTACTCAACTACCTTTTTCTCATAGATCTGTTTTGCTCTTGGTGTCCAGTGCAGTATGTTAGACATTATGGAAACATCGAAATGAAATTTGTTTTGACACAGGTAAGAAAAAAACAGTGAGAGAAATCATTCTACTCATTACTACTTTGTGGTTACCAATGGATGTGGAGGACATACCAATTGCCAGCTGGCACCCTGATGAGTATTAGATGGAGATGAATGAAGACATGTAGACTACAACTGTTGTGGGAGTTACTCAGCTGATTCTTCATGAAGACTCATGAAGACGCAAACCTTTAGATACAGTACATGAGCAACCTTGTCAAATCTTGTTAATCTCATATTCCTCAAATGCGTGGCTTATGTTCCTATTGAACATGGTTTCCCTTTTGTTTTTGGACTATCCATACCAACTGTTGCAGCTGATGCTAAGTGGTATTAGGAATTTACATCTTGCAATTTCTGAAATTGTTGTGGTTGTAAGTTATTTATTTCTTTAATGAAATGAGCATTAGCCTCTTTATAAAAAATAAAACGTATTATGGTTTTATGAACAACATAACAAGAAGAAGAAACAAGGAAGCGAATAGAATTAAAAAGTACTTCAACATATATATATATATATATATATATATATATATATATATATATATATATATATATATATAATTTGAAAGAGAAAATCAAGTACAAGACGTTCATAGTTTAAACTCGCAACAATTCTTATAGATCATCAGAAATATAGATAAGATTGAAAAGAAAAAAAAACTATTATTTCAAAATGTGTAAAAGATAGGTGAATGATGAGAGAACTAAAAGAAAAAAAAAAAAAAGGAGAGAGAGAAAGAAAATTAAAAAAAAAACAGAAAATGTGTGTCGGAAAAAAAGGTCAAAAGAAAAAAATTGTGTTTGGGGGATCATACATAACCGAACAGGAAATTAAAAGTTGGGGAACCAGATAAGTTCTCTAATTTTTATCCCATATAAAAATTAGTAAAAGTAATTTTTAAAGCGTAAATTTTAGTTTTTTTTATAAGACTTCAATATGTAAGATCATATTAAAAAGTTCCAACCGTCCAAATTTCAAAATTAAAAACTTGGAACCTAAGCATGAGCATGTTGGTGCTTTGCGAAGCATTTTAGTCTACCACAAACATAATTTGTGTGAATTTTGAAATAATGTAGCTAGGAAATGTGTGTACTATTTTTGTCATAATTAGTGTGAAAGATGATTATGGGTTAAAGATTTTTACAGGGCAGTTTTGATTTCATACGGTGCACAAATTATAAAATCAAAATAGTGTTGCATATGATTTGTATGTTGCATAAAATTTAAACTGCTTTGTTAAAATCTTTACTCATGACTATGTGAATTGAGAACAGGGTTCGATGCCCATCGGACCTACTTTTAGGTTCAATGAGTTTCATGACCGTCTGATTAATCTTAAGATATGTGCGCATAAAAATTGAAGCAGACTCGTACAAAATTTAAAGCACTGTGAACGAATCTTAAAACATATTGAACGATAATTGAACCCGTCGAACCAAAGTAGGTCGGATGCCCATCGGACATTCGGACCTAATCTCAACTCATGTGAATTAGTTGCGGATATATTTTAACTTGCTCATATGATTGGAAAGATAAATGCCATGGGACCATCATGCCATCAATATGAGGATTTACCAAAATCAGTGATTATATACTTCTTTTCATGGTGAGGTGTTACAATAGTAAGATAAATTATTCCTCCAATATTTAAAGCTGTGAAACAACCAGAGCAGGGAAGGGAGTTTTTATTCCGAGTTAAATGGCCATTTATTTCCCATTCAGATTCGCATTAGATGCAGAACAGACGGCTCAGATCTAATTTTCCATTTTCTCATATTTTTTATTTACGTTCTCTGTCAAACTTTATCTATAACGAATGAAAGTACGTTACAGTGGATTGAATAAAGACAAATCAAAAGTTCAGGTTCGGTTCAGCAGGGTCAAAAATTCGTTATTCGGGTATAATTCGGAAATGATTCGGTACAACAAGAAAGCAAAAAAAAAATTCTGAAAAAAAACCTTTAAAAAAATTCCTAAAATAAGGGAAAAAAATTGGCTTTTTTCGCGTTTTTATCCTGAATAATTCGTGATTCGCGTTTTATTCGCGAATTATTCGATCAAATATTCAGTCAACGTTTTGTACGCAGTTCAGTGCAACAACCCTAGAAAAACATATTATACGCAAATAATTTGCATATAATACCTGAACATTGTTACTATGGAATAAACAAACAACTACTTTCGCAAGCATTTCCAGATGCCACATTGAACCCAGAGCATAAACCCGTATTGCTTTTTCGGTTAGGAGTAAAAATGTTAAGGACCTGTTCGGCGGACAATTGGGAATGGGCATGGGCGCGGGAATTGAACTAAAAATTACTGTTCACGTGGAAAAAAAAAATTCAATTGAACTGATTTTTTTTTTTCTGCGAGAACAGTGGAGCGGCCGAACAGGGCCTAAGTGTAGTTTTTGACTTCATTCAGCTCAAAACTATAGAATCAAAGCAGCACTGCATATGATTACTGCACTGTGTTAATGCAAACTGCTTTCTTAAAATATTTACCTCGGGGTAGGGTCCACACCTGATGCTCCATCGAGGCAACAAATTTCTTGTGAAAATAATTGGAGAATAGACGGCTTTCCAAAGGGTTAAAATGTGCATTTATTGGTTATATAATGTACATTGTCAATAAATGAATAAAATCGGTTCGATCTTACCATTTATTGACATCTCTTTTAACAGAGGAGAGTTAAAAATGCATATTGATTTTGTGCTCCAATGATATTCTGCATTTTTATTTCTGTTTTCAAAATTCAAGCAGTCGATCCGAACCGCTTAATATGATTTACATATTAAAATGTACTTACAAATTTATATTTTTTAGATATATTTTACTATTCTTTTAGATATGTACAAAATCGTTGCTTCTGAACCATCCAAAAATAGTGATTTTGTACCTATCTAAACAAATAATAAAAAAGTTGTAAAAAATATAAAATTTGGTCTCTAAACACATTTTAATATTGATATCATATTGAGTGGTTTAGATCGACTGTTTAAATTTTAAAAACAAAAATAAAAAATAAAATATAATTGAGACACAAAACTAATAGTGCATTTTAACCCTATTTCTTCTTATATATGTTTCTGTTACAAGAAATATGGTTCCAATCATGCTACCGACTTATAATGGAGGCAAAATGGGTCAAAAACATAGTCACCATACTTGCGTTTAAAAAGCGATTAATTTAATTTTTTGTCATATTCAAACCGAACTCTGAATAAAATGCGTAAAAATATATAATACGTTTTATTCGCAAATCACGAACTATTTGCGATTAAAATGCGAAAAAATGCCAAATATTTTCTTTTTTTTAGAATTTTTTTGTTGTTGTTGTTTATTTGTTGTACCAAATCATTCTTGAATTATACCCGAATCATGAATTTTTGACTCTGCCGAACCGAACCGAACTCGTAATTTGTCACTATGGTCAATAGTCAAAACTTAAAACTGGACGCTTTTACTCCTCGGCGCCCCAGCCCCCAGCCCACTGCATATTATTAAAATAGCGTTGAATGTGGTGGATCATCCTTGTAATTTTATTGCTCTTACCCTCGTGACGAGTTACTCAATTTAATGTCTCTCATAGATACATAAATCGTTTTTCTCTTCAGTTCAATTCATTTATTTTTTTCATTTATAATCAATACAAACAGCAAATACACATCAAATGATATGTCAACATGATTTGATAAGACAAATATCACTGGAATCAAAATAATTTAAATAGCAATCGAAGAAGATTTTAACTCCTCTGAATCTTTATCGACGGCGTTGCACGCTATCAGATCTATAAGGAAATTTTGGCACGAATCTCAACAAGCTTATAGCAACATATCAAGTAGAGTAAGGCTTGAGTGCTATGAATAGCATAAAGTCATTCGTACTACGGTCTCAAAACCCTATTGTATATATTTCAAATTTTGAATTAAGTAGCTCAATAAATTAGTTATATAATAAACTTGTAGAGTACTAAGTTTTACTATTTTAGAAAAATTTACTATTTTTTATAATTTATGAAAGATGGCAACAAAATGGTCTAAAATACTAACAACTTTCTTTTATTTTTAAGTTATTTTTTTGCTATCTTTCATAAGTCATAATTTATTAAAAAAATTCAAAAATAATAAAAATCAAGGTTCTAAATAGCGCGCTATAACGGCGTTATAGCGGTTTCGGACCATAAAGCTACGGCGCTATTGACGCTATTGCGCGCTATATCGCGCTATAGCGACGCTATATGGCAATAGCGTCGTTTTTTAGCTGCTCCGCTATAACGCTATAAACGCTATTTATACCTTTGATAAAAATTGATATTCTATATGTTCATTATATAACCAATTTACTGAGCTACTAAGATTAAAATTTCAAGTTTAATCGATAAGTTTTTAAGACCGTAGCACGGATGGCCTTATGTTATCCACAACACCCAAGTCTTACTCTATATAATATTTTTGTTGCAGTTCTTATAGCTCTACCAAGTATCGAAGATATAAATCTTAAATTGTTTTGTAAATAGGGGTGCAAACGGGTCGGATACTATCTGTAAAAATCTGGATCCGTATTTGGATTTTTGCGGATTCAGATTTTCATTAAGGATAGTTGCGGATTCGGATACGGAATCGGATATTTTTTATGCATATTTGGATGCGGATACGGTTGGATTTCGGAATCGGATACGGATACGGATAAATTATCCATATCCGTATATTTTAATTTTTTGGATATCCTTATCTTTAACTCTTTGAACTCGGAATAATTTGGGTCAACTAGTCAAGCTCGCTCCCAGTAAGGCAACTTCTCGCTTTTGTTTCTATATCCGCTATGATAAAATTTGGGTCAAGCTCACTTAATTGAGTGGACGATTATAGCTCTGTTTTATTATTTTCCAAATAATTCAATCTCCTTTGATTAATGTGTTACTTTAGTTCCTTTTATATTATATATCGTTAAATTGAAAAATATTTATTTAAAATTAGACCTTTCTAAATCATTAAATAAGTTTTTATAATTAAATCTACTTTTTCCATAAGTTAGACCAAACTATGTAATAACTGTGTGTACCAACAATGATCGTTGATAGCAACAATTTAATTCTAGAAGTCTATAACTATGCATTCAATTTTTTTTTCCTTCTCCAGTACTAGTTAATGTGAATTTTGCTTTATATATAGTTCTTGAACTATAAGTTAGACCATAATTGCTTTATATATATTTTGTAATAGCGTAACAAGTAAATTACATATATATTTTGAATTAGAAATCCGATATAAATATCTGTATATGTATCTGTATTCAAAAATATCCGATATGTATCTGAATCTGTTTAATATCTAATCTGTATCCGCATCCGATTAATATCCGATCCGTATCCGTATCCGAAAAAAATACGGATACAGATATGAGTTGAGCACTATCCGATCCGTATCCGATCCATTTGCACCCCTATTTGTAAACCTTGAAATCTACCTCTCTCTTTTTTTAAATACTGATAGTGGAAAAAATCTACCTCACCATTCAAAAATGTTGTGCAATTAAATCTGATAGTTAACTGGAGCACGTGATAAAGTGCTGGACCCATGTTGTGGTAACTGGTAAGGGACTGGGGGCTGTAGTTTTTCACATCTCTCTTGTTTCCTCTGTTTTTTTTTTCCATTGGTTCTTTTGTCGCTTAAAATTTTTTTAGTACATTCGACAGTTGGAGTTGGATACCAGATCTAAGTTGTTGCTAAACATTATGGCATTTATTATCACATTAATTAACATCCGTAATTATTCTTACAATATATATATTTACAATCTATTCGGATTTACAAGAGTCCTTTAAGATTCATGTCAGATAAAAACGGACGATTCGGATCTCATTAAAGTCGGAGCCACATGAAACTACTAACAGTAAACAATAGGTGCTGTTTATAAATAGACTAATACCCAAACCATATTGAATTATCAGAAAAATAATCAAAAAGTATTTCAATTACTTTCTCATCATAATTAAATTTTAATAGAAGCTGAAAGGTGGCCTATCATTAACTTTTGTGATGTACTGATGTGCGGTAGAATATCCATATTGAATTATCAGAAAAATAATAAAAAAAGTATTTCAAGTACTTTCTCAGTCATAATTAAATTTTAATAGGA